>CAKAOH010028853.1:8187-37207 GCA_916701665.1 Sebastiscus tertius
ATATATATATATATGAGGAAGAGGGTCAAAGTTAAAGGCGCCATATTATGATTAAGTAGTATGTCCCAGTTGCATGCATACTGCATGGAACAGTACGTATTAAAAGTAAAAACAAAAAGTTTGTGATTTGGAACGTAGCCCTTGTTAAGTGGTTACTCAGCAGAGCTACGTGTCTTTCAGCTCACCGGTAGGTCCTCCATCGGCTCGGGGCTCTCCACCGGCTCCAGAACATTCTGAGGAATGTTGCCTTCCTCGCCGCGGCCGTTACGAACAAGCCACCACTGCTTGGTTTTCTGAACCACCTGTAAAAAGCCCAAAGAACGAAACATGTCAAACACCTGAATGTTGCTACTGGCAGCGATGATTGTGACTACGGTGAATATACAAAACAGCTTTACTTGACTTTGGACTGTTTTAGTTTAAGTCTGGATCATTTTCCTGATGGTTTGCCACTGCTTCAAACATACTTGATATAAAAAAAAGTTTCCAATGTTCACTATGACTTTATGATTTTTAATCTACAACTACGAGCAATCTTTGTGTTAGAAATACAAGTATTATGCTTGTGATGTCCAAGTTAAGGTTATTGTGCCGTGTTTTTTTCATCTCACCTGAACAACATCGCCCTTCATGACGCTCAGCTCTTGGCTGTTCCTGGCCATGAAGTCGTAAATGACCCGCATGTAGAGGGGCGGCTCTCGGGGGCTGGGCGGGAACCGCTGGCTGCTGCTCCTGCTGATTGGTCCGGGCTGATAAGAGGGTGGGGGAGACCTGCGAGAGGGGACGGGCGGCTGCCAGCCGTCGTAGAACTCTGGGATGTAAAGTGGGACGTTGTCGTCCGGCCATCTGGACCTACGAGGTGACAGGAAGGCAGGAGTCAGGTTAAAAACGAATGCTAATGCTTAAAGCCCCTGATCTATAGGACATGAATGCAGCATTAACTCTGACCTATATTTACATTATCAGTAAACACACACCAGGGTTAGGGCGTGTCAGTGCAGGTGACACTCACAATCAGAGGGTCATATATATATATATGACGAAGGCAACCAGCTTGATAGAAAGACTTGTGTAGGTGTGTGAGGGTTTTATTATAAGGCCGCCCTACCTGGGGAAGTTCCAGGCGTCTCCAAGAGACCTCCACAGCTGGTCCTCGTCGGGGTCGACGACCTCACTGAGCAGCCGCACGGCGGCGTCCGTCAGCAGCGGGGAGACCACAGAGGGAGGCAGGTCTGCAGGATACTGTGGCAGGATCTGTGGAAAAATGGAGGAAGGAAGGATCAATTGTTGAGGTGAAGAAAAATATGATCACACTTCCGTCACTGGGAATAAATGAGGGCTTTGAAAGTAGATTGGTCCAGTCAGAGAGTTTAGAGGAGCTCACCACGCCTAAACTGGTGAAGAAGATGTGGACAAAGTCGGGAGCAGTCGGGCTCGTTAGAGCGCCTTCCAGCTGGCCCTGTAACACAAAGAGCGTTCACTCAAAACCTTTCCATAAACACTCGGGTCAATTTATAATCTGTGGAGACATTTAAAGATTTGAATTTTCACCAGCAGATTGAATCCATATTTGATTTTCTGAAGACAGGCAGTGTATTCCACCCAGGGAGGCAGACTGACAGCTGGTGCTGCAGGAGAGAAAAACACTTATCAGACATCTATTATTCGGACTAAGACCATGGGAATAATAACATGTATGAATTTTGAAAATGGGCGTAGTTCCCCTTTAAGGATGTGTGTCCTTGGAAATCTAAACTGGGAAAAGGTTATTATTATTATTATTATTACCAGTCTTCTTAGGTTTACTCTTCCTAAAGGCATTTTTTTTCTTCTTCTCCTCTGGCGGTAAAGAAGATGCGTTTGCTGCAGCAGACACTTTGCCCATGAAGATCTCCAAATCACTGATAACGTGGTTTAAAATGTCCTGTGAGAAAGGAGCACAAGATGGAAACAAAACATATTCAGCGTCATGTAGGCATCAGATATGATAAGAAACTGACATGTCACGATTATCCTGGGCAAAATAATTGCGTGATAATATCCTGTTAAAACTTTAAAAAAATGGCACTTAAACATACTGGAATCTTTTTATCTTACATTTTGTTAAGAAACTAATATTTTTATTGCATCATAGAAACTACATCTTTTTTGTGAACATCCTTTTTTAGTGAAAAATGAATCAAACAATATTAAATAATAGTAAGTAAGTAATCTTGGCAACCAGATCTGGATCAGGTAGAAAAGATTTTTTATTATTATTATTATTATTATTATTATTTTAAATTAAACTACATTTGAAATTGTATTTAAAAAAATAATTAAAAAAATAATAAAAATTCCTAAAATAAAATAAGATTATCCTAAATCATAAGGTCCCCCTGTATAAATAAAGGCTAAATAAATAAATAGAAAACAGCAATATTGTGCAAATCTGTTCTTTCTTACTTGATAAATCCTTTTCAATTCATGGCTTTCATTCAATATGGTTTTATTTTTCACTTCTCTACCTCGACAGCTTTTTTAAGTCACTCTTCTTGTGACGACATTCACTATTATCCCAATCAAGGAAATTCACCACAATCAACTTATTGTGAATGTTTTTTTATCATGATCACCACCGATATAATCCTACATCATCCCATCCCTATCGGCATGTTGGAGCTTTCTACAAAAACTATCATGTATGAGTACGGTTTCCTTGAGATGTGAAAGATGATTAGACATCTATGATAATGTATCACTGATATAATCAACTACCTATAATGTATAATTTAAAGAAACAGTTCAACTGGCAGTACTGACCGTGTTCCTCTCCGTGTCCGTCTGCTCAGCGACCTCTGGGCTGATCTGTAGGTCGTGAAGATCAGGATGCTGCGTCATCACTTCTTGTGGAGTGTAAACCCGCTGAGGCGGCATATTTTCTACAAGGAAACACAAATTAATTGTTTGGAGACAAACATCTATAACTACATTTACATGCACACTAATAATCCACTATTATTCTGAATATGACAATATTGTGAATTTGAAAACAGCATATTCTATTTAGATATTCTTAACGTTCAGATTAAAGGTCCCATATCGTGCTTATTTTCAGGTTCATACTTGTATTTTGTGTTTCTAATAAAACATGTTTACATGCTGTAATGTTAAAAAAACACATTATTTTCCTCGTACTGTCTGCCTGAATATACCTGTATTCACCCTCTATCTGAAACGTTCCGTTTTAGTGCATTTCAATGGCATTGCAACGGAATTGCGTTGCCAGGCAACAGTTTGGGTCCATGTGTACTTCCTGTCAGCTGATGTTATTTATATCCACTGCAACAGGAAATAAACTGGGACACATTTAAAATGTTTATGTTTAAAACCGTGTAATGGTCTAAATATTGTAGACGTGTGACATCACAAATGGACAGAAATCCTAACGGCTTGTTTCAAACGCGCAATTTCTGAATACAGACTGTGTGCGTTTCTCCATATATTGGGCGTTTTGATAGTTTCACAGTATTTATACAGCACTTAAACCTGCTTTATAATGTAAAAGACCTGAAAATCTCACTTTTTACAATATGGGACCTTTAAGACATGTGGGATATGCTGATATTATTCTGGTTTTAGGAGCATTCTTTGGACGTGTATACAGCACATTCGGAATATGCGTCTCAATTGGAGTTTTCACTGGCTTCCTGTCCGTTCCTGATTAAGCTTATTTTCTGTTGTGCTGCTGCTCTTTCCCTGCTGTTATGTGCACATTATGTTTATTGTGTTTGCTCTTATTGTTGTTTGCTTTGTATTCATTTTTATTATGGATATGTTCAGCACTTTGGTCAACTGCTGCTGTTTTTAAACGTGCTGTATAAATAAAGTTTGACTTGACTTCATTAGCCATGTAAACAGCTTATTAGGAATATTGTCTTTTTCAGAATAAGGGCTATTTTGTGCATGTAAACGTAGTTATTGTTGACACATGAAACATGCTGGATAGTTTATTGCTTAATCCATCTCAAGCACACACCCATAAACCTTCAGGAAATTAAAAATGTGCATGTCAGAGTTGTAGATGAATGGGATTTCCTTTCAGTGGATTCGATGAAGTCGTACCTGGTTCTCTGTTCCTCCACTGTGGTGGCGGGTTGACCGGCGGTGGTGGCGTTCTCTCCGGCTGCACAGGACGAGGACCAGCGTGCCGGAAACTTCCTGGAACATGTTGCCCGATGATGTTCTCGAGATTACTCCTGAAAACATCAACGACAGACAGAAGTTTTAATGTTCAGTTTCTTTCTCCTGTCATTCCTGTTATGCAGCAACATTTCGGCCACAATAACGTTGAAATAAATTATTGATTTTTCATGTTTTTGTTTTTTTTTACAAGAATAGTAAAAGGAAAACACATTGTCACTCAAGTAATAATCCATTCTTCAAGAACTATAGAATTATAATAAATACTGTAGTCCTTGGCGAATGTGATTACTGTGCACTGGGGACATGGTAAAGTAAGTAAAGTATTTTAATGTGCATTATTCTTTGTTTATGTTATAAAGAAGACCGTAATCTATAATTTAAGCCATTTGTAATAAACATTTGACACATTTTAAAGTAAATATGAGGAAGTACAGTGTGATGTGATGTGATTATTGTACCTGATGTCAGACTGGTCTCTGCGTGGCTCCACAAAATCTCCGTGGTCTCTGCGTGGCTCCACAACATCTCTGTGGTCTCTGCGTGGCTCCACAACACCTCCTCCTCTTTGGACGGCCTTATCCAGATCACTCTTGACGAGCTTCGCCTGGAAAAACACATCGTTTTAAATCAAACTCCTACGTGACACCAGCAAAAAAACACTGGCTATGAAATAGTGATAATGGTTGTGATGTCTTGATTTCAGACATCACATCCTCCCTTCTCTGGAGGCTTTCAGGAGGTCAAAAGGTCACTGAGTGTTTGTGGTGAAATGTGACTCACCCCGCTCTCCTCACACTGGAACAAGAACACCTGCTGGACGCGTTTGCTGCGTTCCTGCACGGTGACGGCCAGCAGAGAGTTGTAGGCGCAGCTGTCCAGCACAGCTTTGGTTTGCAGGATGCTGCTCAAAGGCAGCGACTCCAGCTCCGACTTTAGGACCAGATTTAACAAACGACACAGTTACTAATCAACATTTAAATTATTCACGCGCAGATAAAAGTTGAGCTCAGAAAATGGTCACGATTCGGTTTTCTAGTTTGTTTTTATTTTCTAATAGACACTGAACTAGAGCTGACTAGAGTATAACTAGAGTATAAAAATAGGCTTTACCATGTGAGTATTTCATATAGACCATTTATTGAATTATCAGAAAACATGTTATATCAGGATATATATCGTTAAAGGACCTATATCATTATGGAAGATATCGCCGAGCCCTACTTCTGGCCGTGTGCCGTACTTGTTTAAAGGTGCCATATTGTAAAAAGGGACATAATCATGGCGTTTATATTACAAAGCAGGTTTAAGTTCTATATAAATACTGTGAAGGTATTGAAACGCTTAATCCACAGAGAAATACACACAGCCCGTATTCAGAAACTGAGCTTTTGAAACAAGCCGTGAGGATTTCTGTCCATTTGTGATGTCACAAATATACAATATTTACACCATTTCACGGTTTTAAACGTAAACATTCTAAATGTGTCCCAGTTTATTTCCTGCAGTGTATGTGAATGACATCAGCTGACAGGAAGTAAACATGGACCCAAGCTGTTGCCTAGCAACACAATTCTGTTGCAATTCTATTGAAATGTACTAAAACGGAGCGTTTCAGACAGAGGGTGAATACAGGTATATTCAAGCAGACAGTATGAGGAAAATAAAGGTTTTTTTAAACATTAAAGCATGTAAACATGTTCTAGTAAAAACACAAAATACAAGTATGAACCTGAAAATGAACACGATATGTCCCCTTTAAGTAACTTTCTATCTGAAGTGTGTAGCTGCCCAACCTTGGTCTCGATGTCGCTGAGCAGCAGATATCCACCCTGAACCTCCATCATCATCTCCTGAGGCCACAGACGACCTTTGGCATCCAGCCTCTTGAGCTTGGCCAAGCAGTCGTCCAGCGTCTTCACCTCCTGGCCGTCCAGCTCGCAGGTGAACAGGTGCTGTGGAGTTCAATGTGGAGACGTTATGGGTGGAAGAGAGATAAAAGGTTGTGCTGTGTGAAATGTGCACCAACATGGAGACGCTCATTTACCTCCACTCTGACATGGAAGTTGTCCGGGCTTCTGTTCAGCTCCTCGGAGTACTCCTTCCTCCGCACTGATGACAAGAACATTACATCAGATGTCGTAGCAGGTTCAGTGTTAGGGCTAGAGTGAAGCTACAGATATATCAAACTAGAAAACCATTACGTGTATATATATGTATGTGAATGAAACAGACATGCCCACTTTATGATAATCACATGCAGTTTTACGCAAATGTGTTATTTTCACCTCTAAAATGGTGTATTTCAATATTTCTGCATACTGGGGTCCCTAAACAGTCTTAGAATTACATAAATTGAGTATCACTGTAAAGCTGAGACTCTTGTGGATCCAATGAGCCCAACTGTATTCATGTGTGATGTCGTTAGTCCCCATAGGAGACATTTCACTGTCCTGACATCAATCTTTTTTTTTTAAACATGACCTCCCTGTATAAAATGACCTGTGGTGACCTCTAGGATAATCACAACCTCATGAAACTTTACAGCCACAAACTAGAGACCTAGAGCATTCAGAGGATGGATGGCTTTCCTAGCTAAATTAACAATAAGGAGGTTTCTGAGCAGTTTACACAATAGAGGTGCTCGCCATCCAATCGCCGAAAAATGCAATTCTTACAGAAATCTCCAAAACGTCAAAAGTTTTTGATCCCAAATCACAGCATGGCTTTTTCTATGGTGTTCCTCAAGGTCTTGGTGTCTTAATGTGGTATTTTGGAGGGATTATTGATCATTTTTATTAACTCTCGAGTGGTAAAAAATGGTTAAATTTAGCACCAAATCTGTGTAACAAATGGTATCAACCCAAACATTGCTGCAACGACTTATGAGACATAATAGAGCATGGAGATTTATTTATTAATTAATTTATATTTCTGATTTATGACTAGAACAACTTGACACACAGCGCCGAGTTGCATCTCAAATTAATCTCCAGGTTCCCAGCTTTCAGGTGATGAAACCACTTCTATGTGACATCTACTGCTGACCTGCTATCTCCCCATAAAGACCCCCTGCGCCCCCCTAAAAAAGACAAAAACGTGTCTATTGTGGGTCTCAGAGGGTTAAAAAAAACTATTCTGACACATTTTGTTCCCACAAAAATTAAAATATACTAAGATGAGAGGTGTGTTTATATCTGAGCATACTGTATATTGATTTCCCACTGGGTCTGGACATGTTGTTTCTCTGCAGCGGAGCAGTCTTCAGGTCATCTTGATGGAACGCTCTCCTCTGCTGAGGGAGGTCCTCCGGTGAGAAACCCCTGAGGTGATAAACACACAGTTACCACAACACAGCAGTGTTTTTATCATAAAAGGGTGTGGATACTGTACAGTTGTAAAGAGACTAATTAGTGCTCAAATGAAACGTACTAACCTCGGGGCGTACGAGAAAGGTCCGCTGTTTCCAAACATCTTCAAACTACGTCTGCCTTTTAAGAAGAGTTAAACTTCAGATTGGCAAAGAATCCTTCAGAGTCACTCCGACCTGTAAGGAAAGATGATTCTCATGCTGGTGAAAGGACTTTTTCACAGAGGACATTTTGACTTGTCACAGTAGGAAAAGCAGAGAATGGCTTAATCCATTTAGCTGCTTCCATTTCAGGTTGCTGGTGTCGTCCACCGTCACTCTGAATAGCACAGAGCCATCGTCAGTGTCATCAGTAACACCTGTGCTGTTCCTGCTATGACGAGCCAAAATGTCTGCTGTGAATCGGTACAAGTTGCCAAAATTACACCGTTTCATGTGAAACCAGGACGGATGGTTGCATAGACACATCACGCATGAAGGATCTGTTTTACCCAGTTGGGATATTTACAGATTTTGACATCTTAAAACAAGACTTTGAAGGCCAAAATAACACATTTTACAAATTAAAAGTTGAATTCAAAAGCAATAAAACACACTTTTTTTCTCAGTTCAGCACCCTCAGAGGTTTTTTTACTGCTACAGTCCCACTTGGTCTGGCATGACCAGTATTTTAGGGAGGCTGGTGTCAGCTAGTGTTGAAGGTACAGCGTGTAGGACGTCTACACCTCTGGATATAATGCTGCCTTCAAATGAAACTCATGAGCTCATGTTCACAACGTGGGAAGCTGCTAAGCAACCGCAATATTAACGTTACTGTCGGCGTCGAGAAGCCACAGAGGCTAACAATTTAGCAAGCTAGCAAGTGGGTAACATAATGTAGGAAATGCAGAAGAAGAAGATGAGGCCGATCAGAATATCAACATTTTCAGACATATAAAATTACGAAGAATTACAATATACGACCAAAATTACAATGTATTCACTTATTATGCACCGAAAAATTAACTTCCAAGGCCTCCGCCATTTCTGACAACGTCAACAAACACGTCACAACTCATGAAGGTTTCAGAAACTTTCCACTTACAAGTTCGTGAACACGACATGAGCTGAGCGTTCATATGGACTCTTCTCGTGAACACGGTAAACACCACCCCATTTGAAGACACCATATCTAAAGGGATAATGTACACCGAGCCGGTCATTGTTCTGAAATAAACCCTGACAGGGTGTTGGGGTCGGGATGCGGCATCGCTCTGAAGGGGTTTTATTTCACAACAATGACCCGCTAGCTGTACATTATCCTGGTTATTACACAGCTACTTACTAAAGAAATCAATAATTTCACACAAAAACGGTCCTCCAGAGTCCGACATCAGAACTGCGTCCATAGCAACGGCCTGTTATACATAGCAACAGCCTGTTATACATAGCAACGGTCTGTTATACATAGCAACGGCCTGTTATACATAGCAACGGCCTGTTATACATAGCAACAGTCTGCTATAAAGAAATAAAAGACCGTAGGACGCCGTGATTAACCAATCAGAATTTAGTATTCAACAAAGACGTGTAATAAATATTTTTATGTCAACCTATAATAAAGGATTATCTGACATAACCTGGACAACCAGTGAAAAATATCACTTCATAACCAAGGTTGGAATTGAAGTTAAAAAAAAAAGAATAATCTACATGCTACCACAAAGTTTATATGATAAATATTGAGTTATTTTTTTTATTTATGGAGAAGGTGTAGAACTATTAAATGTATATTTCTTTCTACTCCTTTTCGGATGTAATATTTATTTATGTTGATTATTTGTTTGCTAGATGTTTACTGTTCATTTTATGTTATTCTTGTTTTTGTTTTTTTCTTGTTCGAAATAAACAAATAGAAATAAAGTCAATCAAAATTGTTGTCACTGTGCACTCATATCCATCAACATGAATCCTAACTCGTATATGACTGTATGAAAATATTATGCAAGATAAGCATATTGTTTGTTTTCATGAAAGGCTGAATGGTGCGTTGCTTTAAAAGTTGCGGCCGCAAGGAATTGTGGGACGTTATTCTTTCCTTTCCTATGGAAAAAGATGGTCCAGTGTTTCCAACGCTAAAGGAGATAAGAAAGGAAGCTCTGAAGCACTTTTCCTTAATATTTACAGGATTCAAACAGCTGCATTTTATTTTCCATTTCTGATAATAGATTCCTCTGAAATGTTACACACTGTTCCTTTAAATAAACTTTTTTTACATTAGATTTTACTGTTATCTTGTGATTGCTACAGCGGCCGCTATTCAGCAGAAGTTACATAACTTTGAAAACTTTGCTTAACTTTGAAACTTAAATCTAAAGAGAAGTAATAAGAAACCACTAAAAAGGTTAATTCCCAGTTAGTTAATGGTTATAAATTAATAGTTAAAATGAACAAAGATTCAGTAATTATTAATCTGTGTCTTGAAGACTTCACCTCCTGACTGGACTTAGATCAGAATAAGTAAATCAATAAAAGGGTATTTGTTTTTTACACAAACTCTACAAACACCTGCTCCAATGCAGCAAAAATAGGCCACACAGAAACAGTTAAATTCAAAGTGTCACTAACCTCCTGGGTTGAATGTAGGCTGCCAGATTAGTTTCCTGTCAACAACCCACTTTCTGTGAAGCGCAAACACACATTTCTGAGCAGGACATAATGCAACCAGTCAAGATTTATTTACCCTCCCTTCATTATAATCACCTTTACATAATTTATTCATTACCTGTCGGTGTCGGCTCTGCTCCGCTGTCATTGTATCCCTTCTTTTAAAACAGATTTTCCACCGAGCAGAAAGCGTCCTGCTCCTCACGCAGACGACTTGTCGAGAAAATTTCCTTGACTTCCTGCTTAAAGTCTGCAGGATCAAAGTGCAGCGATGTGACGGGGAGTGACGGATCAAGAGGCTTGGCTCAATTTGTCATTTGGAGGGGATAAGTATCAGACCTATGGTGAAAGGCAAGCGTATCTGAGGCTCGTTATGAGTCCAAAGGTTTAGAAATGCTTCACAGTATCTCCTTCAGAGCGACCAAAGGTCTCAAGTGCTCCAGAAAATGCCATTGTGCAATTATCTAACTCAAGTGTAATCTATTACGGCCGTAAAAAACGTCACTGACAGCATACATAAGCAAAGGTTAAAGTAAAAGTTGAAAGAAAGAAACAAACAGGTTGATTAAGAGAACCATTTATTTTACTACCA
This sequence comes from Sebastiscus tertius, assembly GCA_916701665.1. Taxonomy (NCBI): domain Eukaryota; kingdom Metazoa; phylum Chordata; class Actinopteri; order Perciformes; family Sebastidae; genus Sebastiscus; species Sebastiscus tertius. Next base: position 18,978 of record CAKAOH010028853.1, read on the forward strand.
GCTGACGTGTAAATACTGTACACACCCATAACACATCGACAGAGACAATCTTTAAAGAGCAAATAGTTTATTCTGTAAAGAAAAGTGAACGTCTCGTCTGGGGACCATGAGTTGAGGTTTAGAGGAGTCTTCTCTGTAGACTTGACGGTTTAGACTGTAGCTTTGGCCTGAGTGGCTTTAGCCAGAGCGTTCAGGTCTGTGATGCACTTGGCGATGCTCTCTTTCTCCTAGAAAACACATAAACACACAGATAAGAAGTGATGTATGTACAAGACAGTAAGAACAGCCGATCACAGGTCAGTTAGATAACGTTTTCATTGTGATTCTTACCATTTTGTAAGAAAACTGCTTTTATAATGTTCTCTTGTGTTGATTAAAGTAAATCAATAATGAAAGTAAGTTTTTTTTACAAGTCCAAACTATTCTTTTTCTTTCCCTTTTTTCATTTGACAAAAGCCAAATATTACAACGGAGTATTACGGTCACATTGAGGGAAAAAACTTAATCTGAGATGTCGAGAATAAAGTCAGAATATTATGATAATAAAGTCATAATATTCTGAAGTAGTAATTTTACGTGTTATTTTAGAGGGGAAATAGAGCACTGGCCGCCTGTGTGAAAATGAAGAACGTGTGAGGAACATATTACGACTTTATTCTCGTTAATTTACGACTTTTTTTCTCATATTCTCGTAATATTACGACTTTTTTTTCTTGAAATAGTATGACTTTATTCTCATTATATTACAACTTTTTTTTTCGTAATATTATGACTTTATGCTTGAATCTCAGATTTGTTTTCCCTAAATGTGGCCCTAAAAAATAATAATAAAAAAGGCAATTTCAGTAAGGGATAATGCACAGTGAGCCTCTAATTGTTGTGAAATAAACCTCGACAGGGCGATGCAGCACCCCGACGTGGTCCTTTTCATAAATAAAAGATATTTCCACCATAAATTGGTTCCAAAAAATCCACCAGAATGCAGCAAATTGAGTGTTTGATGCTCTAAATGTTCCCCCCCAGACTCCCTGTTTAATATGTGTCGCCTCCATCGCCCGGGTCCCCGGCTGGCTACTATTTAAACCCAGCTGGACGTTGTATGCACTAGTGGGAAACCCTGACTTAGTATGCGATTTCGAACACAACCTTAGTCATCCCTAAACGTGTTTTGTTAGCCCAGTTTATCCTACAGGAGTTTCCAGAGCAGCATTGAGGTTTGATATCCAGATGTTAGATCATGAAAACAATCAGGCACTAATCTGAATAGTTTATTAAAATTAAGACTATAATGGTAAATTGAAATCTTAATTTACCCAAAAAACTCTTTTCACACACGTTAACACCCAGCCGGAGGCTTTAGACACAAAGAGACTGACCTGCTGAGGAGTGATGCTGCCGACGACACTCTTCTCCACCCAGTTGACCATGTGCTCCTGCTCCAAGCGGGTGTGGAGGTGCTGCAGGGCGACCTGGTAGTCTAAACGCCTCTTCACCTCGTTGGTCACCATGTGTAGCCTCTCTCTGTAGTTGGTCTCCAACAGCATGGCCACGTTGTTCTGAGAGGAAAAGAGGAGTCAACACTGTAGAAATATCTGGCCTACACTTGGGTTGCTAAAATTCTTAGCATTTAATGTTGCAATTTAAGTGACAAAGTATAGTTTCAAATTTGATTCGCGTCAATTTGAACCTGACAGACGTGATCAGTGGAAGCGGTTTCCACTGTACTAGGAGAAAAATAAATTAATACCTTGGAGAAAACAAAAGTGGAAACTGCTTACAGTGATCACGTCTGTCTGGGTGAATACTATAACTGAATTTTTGTTGTTGTGCATCACTTCTCATGCAGATTACCATCTAATTGACGTTTCTATATTTATTATATGAATACCCCCTGTGTCGCAGAGCTGGTTGAGGATCAGCAAAGTTTCACTTCGGGGGCATTACATGACAAGGCATTACATGACAAGGCATTATTAATCCACTTGACAAGGGCGACTGCAACCACAGGTGCTTTCCCTGTGCTCATTCGCTTTTCATTCATTTTCCCATCATGATAATGTGCACGCAGCACAGGTAACGCTATCCAGCCAGAAAGCAGACGGTCTGCGAGGCAAAGTATCAAGGGAGTAAAGTAAAAAACAAAAAATTTAATTAACGTTAGTCTTACGTAGTTTTAAAATGTTTTTCCACATGTTGTCATGTATGAAAAGCGGACTACTTGATTACTATAAGTGAATTATTTAAACAGCGTTAGCATAGGAATGATTCTGTTCCAAGCTTTTTGATCCATATAAGCGGTTCATCACTGTAACCATGATCACAATAAGCGGTTTCCACTGTATTGCAGCTCCACACATTCCTAGTAGCCACTGCAGGTTTCTTTGGCCTCTCTGTGATGTTGTTGCAATTCCTACTTGTTGCCAGCAGAGGTCGATAAACGACAAAGATCACAGAATGATGCTGGGCAGCTTCCAGCAGTCAATAAGGGTGGTTTTGTAAATATGAAGCAGTACATTATGAACAGTGAATATATTGGAAAATATAAAATGGACAAGTCGATGCTGCTTACCCTCTTAGCGTCGAAGAGCATTGATCTTCCCTCTGCTCTCCACTGTTCCTTCTTCTCCTCCTCAACAGCCTGAACCAGGCTGGTCATGGCGACGTCCTTCACCTCCTGAGCCATGGACACTTTTTCCTGCAAACACAAACACAGTAGGATCACAGGGGTGCTTGTAAAGGCTGTGCACAAAAGACCAATTATCTTTGAACAGTAATCTCCGCACAAAAAAAACACACGGATCTGAAATCTTAAAAGTATCCAATTATTAGCCAGAAATAAAAAGATAGAAAAACAAATCAATATGGTTGTCAGCCCACCTCGTTCAGTTTGTCAGCAAAAGCTGCAACACTTGGACCAAATTTCTTGACACCATAGATGAGGACGGCGCCGATGGAAGCGGCAGCTAAGGTCTCGTGATTGATGACGTAGATTTCCTTGGAAAGCATGTAGAGGAGGAGGCCAGTGCCCAGCATGTAGGGTCCTAGTGAGAAAAAGAACAATGTAGAATTGATTGATGACAATTTCAAAGTTCAGGGAGTTACAAAGCATGTAAAATACATAATAATACAATAACACTAGTGGGACATAGTCCTAAACCACACACGGCTCTGACAACATATACAGTATAGTATAGGGTCATGTTGCACCAAAGCTGTATTTGTAAGTATACTTTTTTATAAAAAAATCATATCATATAAAATCACACTATTACTGCATGCATTCATATGCACAGTAGGACTTCGCACAATGTGTTACTGTCAGATGCATTGCTTTTCCTGACAAAAACATGTTAGCTTTCGACTGACGCGCTGATGTCTAATGAGAGACGAAGCATGTTTTACATTACACCGTCACCATAACGCTTGATTTATGCTCGCCGTATCCGCACGGCCAGAGTGATGTCACACCACCAGACACGACTCTTTGCAGGGGTTCTGTGCAGCAGGGGACGCGGGTGGGCCGGCGAAAATGGAGAACTTAGAGGAGCTTTGAGAATGTCGGTTTGCCGCGAGGAGAAATCCACACAGAGCATAAAAAGATTCAAATGCTTCCTCGTCACGACTCCATGTCAGCTAATGCAACCGTCCTTGCGGAAAGTTTAACCGAAGCTTAGGCCTTGTGTGCCGTTCCCAGAGACAAAACTAAAAAATAGTAAAGCAGTATTTAGTTTGTATCCACCATAAAACTTGAGGTCTGCTTCAACTCTCAGTTCTTTTAAAGACTTTTTTGTTTGCACTGCATTTCATTAAATCAACTTTGGGACTATTTATTCATATCTTGCACATACAATGATTTATTGAAAAATCTGAGTTGACACGTTTAATTACAGGCATGATGCTGCATTATTAAACTAAAGGACAGAAAACCGTCTACTCTGCTTATATGTTTGTGTTTGAGTTAATGAGAATAATAGATCATATTTTTCTGTTAGGTAGATATTCAAATACTCAGCGTTTCCCTTGTCTTTTTGTAACAGAACTTAAATAACCGGTTGTTTTTGTTTTTTCTTGTTTTGTCTGTGTATGGTTGTGTTCATTTTGTTTTCTTCCTCTTGTAAGCTGTTTTGATGTTTAGCAATATATAAATTGTCACTTTTTATAATGTCTTTGTATAAAGGAAATGTATACCTTTTCACCTTTTATAAAAACTCTGATGATGCAATTGTATGTTTATGCAAAACCCAATGAAGGCTTGGAAATAAAAAAAAATAAAATGAAATAACCGATGGTTGAGTCTTGCTGCTGGCTACTGACCTGTGACTCCAGTTTTGGGGTACAGGAGCTGGAAAATCTCCTCTGGGAAAATGCCATGACGGACTTTGCCTCCCTTCTCTGGCAGAGGGGGCACTGGGGCCAGACTCTGGGACGATGTGTGCAGGGAGCGGGACGCCTGGACCAGACTGTGGGAGACAACATTATTAATTATTATTATATTATTATATTTGTTGTTGCTGAAATATATCAACATGTTAGAAACAAATACAGCAAATAAAACAACTTGTCTTATCAAGACACATACCCAGCTCCAAGGGGGCCGCCGCTTTTCAGGCCACTGGCTGCAAACAGAAGAGACAATCACATAAATTCAGGGCTGCAACTAGTAATTCACTCATGTTTAATTGTTGGTTATTTTCTTGATTGATCCACACTGTTTCAACAAATGCTATTATAACCTTCATGAAGGTTGGACTAATTGCAGGACTGTTGAGTTATCAAATGTAATAAACTATCAACAAAGTGAATATAACTTCACAATGACAAAAGTCAACAGAAACCCAGTTTACAGGATGAGGCTGTTTCAATACTCTGATGATAGCATGATATAAACTAATATAAATGTCTAGTAGCAACCAGGCTAGCTTCAAATGAAACTTGTGAAAGCATTTAAATAGAAAACACACTTTTGGTGGACTTGAAATGTGAAACCAGTGGAGTTTATCTTTGATATAAACATAGAGAGCACAGAACAGACCCCAGCTAGCTGTCAAAGAGGTGACATTTAGAGGAGTGCACAGCTAGCAGCTAGCTAAAGTAGCTTTGGTTAGCCAGCTGGTTAGCTATCTATTCTAACTCAGCTGTAACCACTAATAGTAATGTGTGCTTGAAATACAGTACATGCTACACAGTCAAAAACAGTAACAATAACTGTTGATATAAATATATAAACAATAAACTAGCTACAGTACATGTTGCTTGTAGTTAAGCTAGCTACTTAAAGTTAGCATTAGCATTAGCATGTGTCTCATTCAGTGTGAGGCCTCTTTACCCTTCAGCTGCACTCCACCGTTAAACTATAGTTTCTCCTGCTTGACAGCTCGGTTAAACCAGATGTTAGTGTACTTTATTAATCAATGAAAGTGAGATTAATGCATACCTGACACAATAACGAGCCGGGACAGCATGTTTGCAGGAGGAAGAGTTGAGTTCTTGCTACACACCGGGCCAACCTTCAGTCTTCGTGCCCTTCTGCAAAGAGCCACACGGATGAAGGGAACACGAGATATCCGCCGGAAGTCTCGCGAGAGTTGAATGAATGACTGGAAGACTATTTCAAACATAAAAAGAAATAGAAACAGATACAAAATAATAACAAACAAAACAAGAGTAATAGTGTCCGAAAAGGAGAAGGTATAAGTGAAACTTATATTTCTCTATACCCCTTTCTCATTTCTCCTCTAATAACTCATAAATCATAGAATGATAATATAATATAATATATATAATATAATATAATATAATATAATATACTATAATATAATATAATATAATATAATATAATATAATATATAAACTATCAGAGATTTATTTACATCCCAAATTAAATATATGAACAGCATCCCAAGTTTATTTACAACCCACATATCCATCTGGAGTTAAATGAAATGAATGAAAATGAAATGTATTTTGTGATGATACTGAAACTACTGATCATTTATTTTTTCATTGTATGTATTCTGGATCTCTATGGCTTCTGATATACAGGACTGGCTTTTCCCAAAAGTTTCTCATCTGGGAAACTTCTCTCAAAAGGACATTGTTTATGGACTTTCATGGACAATAACAAAGATAACTTTCTGGTGAATAACATTCTCAATCTTGGAAAATTTTATTTGCACAAATCCAAGTGTATGAAAGTGAAACCTGGTTTAATGTGTTTCATTCTGAGTTTCTTTCTTACATAAAAGCCCTTAAAGTCATGAAAAACAAAAATGCTTTGAGACTTCTTAGTATAATAGAAGAATATGAATTACAGGTACAGCCCTAGCACTTAATTTAATTTATTATTATTTACATGTAGAATTTTAAATATTTTATCTGTTCTTGTTCTGTATGCACCTTGTCCTTTTACTCTAATGCAATGATCTATGAGCCATGTTGTTTGTAAATTTGAATTTGTTTGATAAAAAAAGAAATAAAAAGGAACCACTAGATGGTGCTGGACTCAAAGATGCATCACTGTCCTGACTTTGAATTTGGATTAAGGTAATTCGGGTATTAATGGAGATAATTATGATGCTAAAATCTTGTGTTTTGGGGTTAATTAATCTTGAAATTTAAATACTGTTTTGTGCAATAATTATATAGTTATCTGACGGACACTCTGTGCAATTATCTGGCAAAACTGTCATCTCATCAATATACATATTGTATTTTTATATTTTATATTGTATTATCTTTTGTATATTTTGTATATTTATATTGCATCTCTTTTTTTATTGTATTATCTTTTCATTAGCACCTATGGGATTGTCACAATCTAATTTTGTTGTATTACACAATGACAATAAAGGGCTTGAATCTTGAATCTTGAAAATGCTTGTGACTTACACCAAGTAAATCAGTCAGCTTAATGCAAATTAAGGTATATTTTTTTGTACTTTGTACTTTGCACTACTAACTTTTTTTTAGTGCCTTTTTACTAACATGTTTTGCACTATGGAACTGTGATGCTGGAAACTTGAATTTCCCTCGGGATCAATAAAGTTTCTATCCATATATCTATCTATCTATCTATCTAAATAATGCATGCACAGGCATACACACCCACCAGCAAATGATGATGTCATTGACTTCTTCTTTAACCCATTTTAATGAGAAATTAAACTGCATGTTATAAAACAAAAAAAAATGTAGATTTCCATGAGGCAACCACACACACAGCTCTCTCTCTCTCTCTCTCTCTCTCTCTCTCTCTCTCTCTCTCTCCCATGTGGTGTGTTTTATCCCAGGCTGCATGCAGAGGGGAATTGTCTGTGGGTCTGTGTGTGTAATCTTGGGGCCCACCCGTGTATGGCATCAGTCTGATGCGAGTGGCTGGTGAGATAGAGGAACATATGACGCTGTGGTTCTCTTCACTTCCTGTAAAAAATTATGCTCAACAGAAACAGCTACATGTGAAACACAGGCGTAAACCCCTCGGACACTATATCAGAAGAGAGAGAGAGAATGGATAACTTCTTGATCACCTCATGAAGACTTTTCCCCTCTGAATGACATGGCATTGTAGGTAAGATCCATCATGCTTTTCTGCTTATCAAGCAACATTTTGTCTTTGCATTATCTTACATTTTCCCTCCACAGCCTCAGTCAACACTTGCCAGGGCCTCGTCTGTCTTTGATACGCTGTTAAAGGAGCTTTTTGACAAACTGCAATGCAACCTCTGCAGCATCTACATTATATTTACTATTACTACTACTAAAAGTACTACTATACGAGCTACTACTAGGCCTACTGCTTCTACTACACACGCATGGTTCATGAAGAAAATGCATTTCTGTACACAGAGCATCCTAAATGTAAAATATACTGTGCTTTATGCATGCATACTGCAGTGCTCACATACTTTTGGAGCACAATCTCTAACTTTCTTTATTTATTTTCCTTTGTTTAAGCATGTAAACGTCTCTTGAGATTCAAATATCAGAAAAAAGAGTTTGAGAAATACAAATTTATACCACCACAAGTGTTAGTGCATATTTCAAACACTGTGTTTTATGTGTATATAGAGAAAAAAAAAAAAACTGTTATAGTATTATCTTCATATGTACTGTCTGAGCCATCATTTTTGCACCTGCAACACTTAAAAATCAAATATTTCAGCTACTTATAACATTTTATACACATCAGTAAGTTGTATGATTTCAACTCAAGTGTTTACATATTGTATATTTCATCATTATAAATAATTTTAATTAATTTCCTGATACATTGTATAGGCTCGAGGCCCTGTAACAGCCAGAGGAGCTGCCATGGACGCCCTGGCTGTCCGTGGAATACAGCTTTACAGCCCAGAGAAACACTTTGACCAAATAGTGGACATCAGAGCAGAGAGACACGAACACCTGCGAGGACGCAACAACGTGACCTCGTGTCGCAGCCCTACGAGACAGTTTGACTCTAGACTCATAAAGAATGATCTGAAGGAAAAGAGGCATCTTGAGTTTCTGAGGAGGAGATCAGTGAGCCCGGAGCCGAACACAAACCATTCTACCAGGAGAAAACCTTCACCAAAGACATTTTCAATGAAGTATCACAGCAGCAAGTCAGAGACGTTGCACACAAATGTACAAAACAGTCCCACTAATGGGAGGCATCCAATGATGATTTTAACACCAAACAGCAGCATAAGTGACGGACCGAGCACCAGCGACTGGGTAAATATGCTCAGACGTTATTAGTAGTGTTATTTGACCTTCATCTTTTCACGTCCACTGGGAATAATATACCTGCATGTTCCTCTCTCTCCTCATGTCCTCAGGCTTCATTATGGACAGAACAGGTAACACTGATAAAGCAAGACAAAGGTCATGCAAGGAAGCAAGCATCTACCTCCACACCAGCCATAAAGGAATCAAACCAGAACAGGACAAAAAGCACACGAGAGAATAGTTTTAATGGTAAAAGTCTCGCATATAGTTGCATATCTTCACCGTCAAATTATCTCTCATACTCATAATAATGCTTTTCTTTCTGTCAAGGTCAAAAGACGAGCATCAAAACATTCATCCAAACAGAAAAGATTCACCAAAAGCAGATACTGCGAGAGAGCAGTATGCAGACGGAGTGAGTTTAATTTAAATCTCAAATATGATATCTGTAATCAGAGTTTTTATATATTTCTATAATGAGATATTTTTCTTCTGTGCAGGTCTGGTTTTGTCACCGTCAAGGAGTCAGTAAGTTTCACAACTGTTGATTTTATTCACCGGGGTTTTTCATCTAAATTGCATATTGTACAAAATAAGATTTGATAAAATATAACTATTTGACGTCTCTTATCTCTCACATAACAGGATCTTCAGAGGTTAAATGACTACTTGCAGGTAAACCAAACAATTATTTTCCAAATCAATTCTGTGCTGTTTTGTGTGTTCTCAGATGAAATAACACATTCCTCCTCTAATCAATGAAAAGTTAAATTCACAAGCTATATAACTCACCCTTTCTCAGTTAAACACACTCAGGCTGATACAGCCTCACCTGGTCTGTATGACCTTTGACCTGCAGCTAAATGATGGCTAATGTTATCAAGACTTTGCTGTGTGATGTTAACTAACATTGCAGAAATAAGTTTATGACTTTTCTCTTCTTGTGCTACTGTTACACTACATTTTACCATTTACAATCATCACATAATTATCACTTGTGGCTATAGTGGCTGTTAATAAGCAAACGTTTGATAGTTTTGCTTTGTTTATATGATCTGAAGCTACTGTATAGCCTGTAGCGTATGGTGGCTAATGTTATCTAGATTTAGCTGTGTAGCTGACATTACTGAAATTTGTTTGGAACTTTTCTCTTTTTGTGCTACTGTTAAACTATATTTTACCATTTACCATTATCCCATAATTGTCACTACAATGGCTGTTAATAAACAAAAGTTAGTTTTACTTTGTTTATATGATCTGAAGCTACTTTAAGCACCATACTGTGTGAAGTAAATTAATTTAATAATAAAATAAAATAGAAAAAATACTAGTTTTATTTTCACGGAGTGCATGAGATCATGATGTGGTGAACGTAATTTAAATATCAGGTTACTTTGAAACTGTAACAGAAGATGCTGACTGGCTTTAGTTACACATTATACATTATTATCTGCATGTTGTTGTTGTTTTTGTGCCAGGAGGCCCTGTGGCGAGAGGAAGTGTTGAAGAAGAAGCTGGCAGCCCTCCAGGAGAGCACGACGAACCTCGTGAACTCCTCCAGCAAGATATGGACGGTGAGACTCCCCATCAGTATGCACAGGCTATTATCAATGTGTTTCACAGTTACACTTTCCAAATACCACATCTCCTGTTTTATAAGGTCGTGCTGTTTCTTTGGCTCCCTGGTTGACATTACACTGAAAATGTCTTTTGTCACAGTCGAGCAAACACAGCAGCGGCGGTGTATGGCAGCTGCTGCCTCAGGAAGGCCTATGCAGTCTGTGGTTTGGAGCTTCCTGCTTCCGCTGTAGCCTATACAGCATAGGACGAGTGCAAAGCTGTCATTCTCATACAGGAAGGGCGTGACAGTCAGCAGTTAATATAATTTATAGGTGCTACTGTGTGCATCCTCATTAGCTCTCTTTTGGTGTTCCCTTTTTGTTTTTTAATTTGAGTTTGAACAGGATCTAGAAGTTGATTTAGTTCAAATAATTCATGCTTTTTCATTCTCACTCAGGTATGTCATTGTCAGACAACGTATTTGTTATTAGTATATGTTTTCACACTCATAACAGTGTGCAGTGATCTTTCCTCTGATTGCTGCAAGTTCCCTTTGTGCACCAGTGAGCGCAGGCAGTGAAAGAACATACTGTCACAGATTCTGGTAGATGAACCATTACTTTTTCCATCTGTAGGCTGCAGCGTGACAGTCAGTCATTTCCTTTTCTAACCCACACAGGCTCGCTGCAGCGAAGATCTGCTGAGAAACAAGATCAAGGCTCTGGAGGCGCAGCTGCAAGTCTGCCTGCAGGTAAGAACAGCAGCAGCTGGTGGTAAAGAAGCAACCACTGAGTGCTTTTTTATATATTACAACCCAAATATTTTGTGCTACAACCCAAACCTGCTCGACACTTTCACGCAGTGTGGTTTTGGTTTGTAAGCGCTTGTAGGCTTAACCCAGCAGTGTTGTGTCCTTATAGAAGTTTCCCAGAGATGGAGTGAAGAAGCTGGTGATACAGATGGAGAAGCAGAAGCTGGTGTATGAGGAGAGGGCACTGGTCGCCCTGCAGAAGGTCACACAGGAGAAAACTGAGGCGCTCAGCAAGGCCGAGACGATGCAGGTCGGATATCTAACGTTTCTATTTAACTATGCAGATGACTTATTTGCAGCTGGATTTTGAAGACACTTTGTACTCTTTTTCCCCACCAGGAAGCGCTAATTACAGCAAAGGCAGAGGCACAGAAGTGGCAGAGCCTTTGTGAGGAGCTGAAGCTGAACTCTGAACAGCTCAGGGAGAACCAACACCTCAGTAATGAACAGCTGCAACAGCTGCACAGCCAAGTGGAGGTATGGTTTAGTCTGTGACCATGTGGATTGGCCAGAAGTTTCAATGTAAATGGTCGTGAAAAATGTGTGTGTGTCCCGTGCAGCTGTTCAGAAGCAGAGAGGCCGAGCTGAGGGACGAGGTGGTATCGTTGAGACAAGAGAAGAAGGAGCTACAGTATAACATGTGCCTGCTGGAGGAGGACAACCAGGTTTTAAGAGAGGAAATCCAGCACCTCAGAGGCAAGGCTCGTCTATACCAAGTACTCTCTGTAACGTTTAAAATACTGCAGAGGCAACACGGATCTGCTTTCTATTTCCTAGATGGCAGCAACGAGAGCCAGGACGTCATGACGCAGGGGCGTCTGACGTCAGAGGAAGCAGAGCCATGGCTGACGGCGAGGAGAGACTGTCGGGTGGAGGAGCAGCTCCGTGACACTCAGGAGAAACTCAGACTCAAAGAGAGAGAGGTAAAGTGACTGTAGCACGGTGTATTCTAGCACATTCACAAGTTTCACATAATAAGATATACACAAGATGAGTCAAAGATAATATCCCCCTCATTTACAATTTCTACAATGTGTAGTGCAGAGACTGGTGCATAATGAGAATTTAATTTGTATTTATTGACAAAACAAATCAACTAAATTAACTCAGCTTCCACTACCACTCAGCTTTGAGTGTCAAATATATTCTAAATACTTATTAAAGAGGACCTGTCACGCTTTTGTGCTTTTACCCTTTTCTTTAGTTTGTTATATAGTTTTTTTTTTTGCATGTAAAAGGTCTGCAAAGTTACAAAGTCCACAGCAAAGGGAGTTACTCCCCCCCACAGAAACACTCGAACCGCCTGAAATGCCTTGATTTAAGTCCCGCCTTTTCTTCCGTAACGTAGTGATGTCACCAAGTAACACATTTGCATAACGGCTAGTTTGGGGTCGTGTCTAGAAGGGAGCCTGCAATCTGTGAAATCTGATCTGAGATCTGCAAAAACTCTCGCAGGACTCGCTGCCCGACCACCTAGCCTAACCTTAACTATTCAAGGTCAATGCTTAACCCTAACAACCTCGCAAGAGTTCCCTAAGTTTGCAGGCTACCTTCTAGACACAACCCTAGTTTGGCACACCCTCAAACAAGTAAGGGATGATGCACAGCGAGCCGGTCATTGTTGTGAAATAAACCCCGACAGGATGATGCGGCACTTGGGGGTCTTGCATCTCCTTGAAGGGGTTTATTTCACAACAATGACCTGCTAGCTGTACATTATCCCACTAATTACACGGCTACTTACTTAAGAAATCAATAACTTGACACAAAAAACGGCCCACCAGAGTCCGACATCAGAACTGCGTCCATAGAAATGGTCTGCTATAATGAAATAACAAAGCAGGAGCAGAAGCTTAGACGGAGGGTGAAAACAGCCGATATGAGAAAAGTAAAGCGTTTTTTGAACATCAAAGCAAGTAAACATGTTTTAATAGAAACTCAAAATACTAGTGTGCACCTGACAATAAGCATAATAGGTCGTCTTTAAGATGCATTTCATTGTTGTTCTCGTTTCTGGAAAACATTTTTAGAGATAAAAAGGTACATTTTGTCCTCTCTGGCTTTCTAAAGATCACCTGGAGTGTAAATGTATTTCGAATGGGTTGCAGCCAAATCTGATCTACATACATGACCCTTCCATATGGCGTGTGTGTGTGTGTGTGTGTGTGTGTGTGTGTGTGTGTGTGTGTGCGCAGTGCGAGGAGCTGCAGACAGATCTGCATGCCATGGAGCAGGAGTGTCAGTCCAGCCAGGCCCGGCTGTCGCAGTGCAGGGACGAGCTCCGGCAACTCAGCCACCGCCGTAGGACATCGGTGTGTATAAATGTGTGTGTATGTATATCTGTATATGTGTGTGTGTGTGTGTGTGTGTGTGTGTTTAGGGGAATTCAAATGTCCTTGCTATACTCAAATGCTCATTTGCCCTTACATTGTCATTGTCACATTTTCTGCACACATTTATTTTGCTTCCTTTTTGCTGCAGCTACAACATCAGCAGTAACGACTGTGATTCCTCTGTGACGTATAACTTTGACATTTCTTCCCTCTTTATTTAGACGCGGTGTGGCTCCTGGTTGAAGGTCTGCGCCTTCGTCCTTCTTCTCCTCGCTGTGGCGGGGGTCGCCATGTTGTGGCTGTGGCATCCTCCTTTCAGGGAGCAAGTTGAAGACCTGTACTCGGACATAGAAACACGTATTGAAGACTATCTCACGGAGATGGCGTCTCCTCAACACTCAGGCTGTTTTAGACCGATATGATGATGTCACTGCTCAGGAACTTTGTGTTTGTTTTAAAATAAGATTTCTTTTCTAGGAGGTAGTTTGTTGATATTTTTGTATTTTATACAGTTTTAGACTTGGAACTCAGAGTGTGTGTGAAAATGTTGACATGTGTAGGATGTTTTAATACAAGTGAACGCTTCCAGTGTGAAAAATGTTTGTTTGCAACAACGACAAACATGTTAAAAGTACTGTCACATGTTGTCTGACTTTAATGACATTTTAAGAAGCTGTGAGTCAATAATATCAACCGAAATAGTCCGGACTCAGGAAAATAGGAAGTATCCTTCATACTGTAAACAGCTTATTTCATCGAAACAAGCACCACCTTTAATTATTAAAATCCATTAAGATAAAGACAAAACATGATTCTTTCAGCTGTTGCTCTCAGTAATAGAAAGAAAGGAGAGTAGGCACTCAATAAAAGAGCCATTAGAGTTTTGCATTATGAGAAATAAAGAAATATTGTTACTATAACAAATGTTTGTGGAGTTTTTTTTAAAAACATTTTTAATCTTGAGTTCATGGTGCTTTGGGTTAAAGTTTAATGTAAGATACATGAGATCTCCATTAGTGAAGACTTTGTAAAGAAGGACCACACTTAAAGGGATAGTTCGGGTGTTTTGAAGTGGGGTTGTGTGAGGTACTTATTCATAGTCAGTGTATTACCTACAGTAGATGAGAAACAGACAGGAGTACCAGCACGGAAGCAAAGCGATGTACTGCTGTGGACGGGGTCGGCAGCAAAATATATTTTAGCCACCTAAAAGAAAGTCATTATCAGTTTAAGTGTACGCTATATTTAGAATATTTTTGCTGGTTTATCTCGCCGTGAGTCAGCTATACAGTCCATGTTTCCGGTGGGGAATTGAAGCTGTTATCGATGCTCTCGCCAAAGCAACCAGACTCCATTGAAAAAAACTGTAATTTTACCTCTCAGAACACGGGAGTTGCTGGTCTACCGCCGCCTCGATCGGTTAGTTTGTTTGTGTTATTGTGTGACTTTGATTAATTCAGATTCACCAAAGTCACACAATAGCACAAACAACCGATCGAGGTAGAGCGGAAGACCAGCAACCCCGGTGATCTGTGACGTAAAATTATAGTTTTTTTCAATGGAGTCTGGTGGCTGTGGCGGCAGCATAGATGGATTTAACGGCTTCGGTTCCCCGTCGGAAAGGGCTCTCTGACAGCAAGGTAAAGCGGTGAAAATATTCTAAATATAGCGTACACTTAAACTGATACTGATTCTTTTGGGTGGCTAAAATACGTTTTGCTGTCGGCCCCGTCCACAGAAGTACATCGCTTTGCTTCAATGCGGTAACTCCTGTCTGTTTGTCCAAACTAAAGGCGTACCGACCGTCGTCTACTGTAGGTAATACACTGACTATGGACAAGAACCTCATACACCCCCACTTCAAAACACCCAAACCATCCCTTTAAGTTGGTGCCGACTTAGAGACTAAATATACCACTGGACTCATCCACACTTACCCTCTTAAATCTGGTATAAATAAACATGATTGTCACTATATCAGAGGGAGTACTATCCCCATCAGACCGCACCAGAGTTCAGCATTAATTGTCTTGTGTGATGTGATGGCACTGTGTGGTAACTACCAGCTGCTCATGTCAATGCTAAAATGACAGAATGATATGTTGTAAAAATCTACCCAAATGTTCATGAAACTGACAGACATGACACACGGCAGCGTCTATTGTCCGATTACACTCAAACTCAGAGACAAAACACACCATTGTTCATTGTGTTCGGTGTTTTAAACTGTTCCAGATAAAGCTCCATTATCAGCAGGAACTGACACAGCACATCCACAAACACACTGATCTTTCACCCACGTTTACCTGCATGTTCCCCAAATACGCCCCGGCTCACTGAAGAGATGGATCCCAGCTGGGCAGAGGTCAGTCTCCTGGTGAAACAGGCACTGAAGGTAAGAGCATATATGCAGATGAGTGAGGAGGTTTTTTTGTAACACATATTTCACAACCTGACTAAGAGGATGTTGCCAAACTCTCGTTTACTTACAGAGAGATAATCGTCTGCAAGATGAGGACGGCGGTGCTGCTGTTTGTTGTGGGGTTGTGCGTGTTGAACGTCACATCTTCCCTGAAAATCTGCGCTTTCAACGTGCAGAGCTTTGGTGAATCAAAGGCAAACAACAAGAGGGTTATGGGGATTCTCCTGAAGGTACTGTATGTGTGCAACAACTAGAGCAACATGAAAACAGAACTAGGCACCTGATGGAGCTTTCTTCTCTTTCTTTTGCTCCCCAGATCATTTCTCGGTGCGACTTGTGTCTGATTCAGGAGGTCCGAGACTCAAAAGGAGCAGCAATACGAGCTTTGGTTAAGGATCTTAACGGGTGCGAGCTTCCTTTCATTCAAAACCTGCAAGCTTAGTGGTAGGGCTGGGGGGCGGGGGATGTTCAGCGGTAGATCGTAGA
The DNA here is from genome assembly GCA_916701665.1 of Sebastiscus tertius. Lineage (NCBI taxonomy): Eukaryota > Metazoa > Chordata > Actinopteri > Perciformes > Sebastidae > Sebastiscus > Sebastiscus tertius. The sequence continues at coordinate 35,299 of CAKAOH010028853.1, forward strand.
GATAGTCAGCAGTAGATGTCACATAGAAGCTGTCACATAGGCTGTTCAGCTCTGTGTGTGTCAAGTTGTTCTGGTTATAAATCAGAAAGAAACAAATAATTGATTAGTTAAAGTGTATAAGGGTTTAGAACATGATGATAGAAGTATATGATGGTCATTCTCATGCTCTATTATGTCTCATAAGGTGTTGCAGTCATTTTTGGGGTTGATACCATTTGTTACACACATTTGGTGCTAAATTTAACCATTTTTTACCACTCCAGAATTGATAAAAATGATCAATAACCCCTCCAAAATACCACATTAAGACACCAAGACTTTGAGGAACACAGTAGAAAAAGCCATGCTGCTTAAAAAACTTTTTGACGTTTAGAGATTTCTGCAAGAATTGTATTTTTCGGTGATTGGATGGAGAGCACTTCTGTAGTGTAAACTGCTCAGAAACCCCCTTATTGTCAGTCTAGCTAGGAATCCATCCTCTGAATGCTCTAGGTCTCTAGTTTGTGTCTGTAGTTTTCTTTCACATATCTTGAGGTCAGAGGTCAAGGGACCCTTTTGAAAATGGCCATCTTCACAAAACTTTAGCCTAACTTCGTAGCGTTATTTAGTGATCTTCTCGACAAGCTGGCATGACATGTTTGGTACCAAAGTGTTCCTTAGGTTTTAGTTTAGCTTTTCTAGTTTCATATGATACCAGTATCTTCACTCTAGTTTTAAAACTGAGCCTGCAACAACCTCTGAAATACAGAACAGCAGCTGGACCCGCCGGCAGGCCGTCAAAGCGATTACACCTCTTTGTCACGCCTTCAACTTTAAATTCATTTATGTTGTTGTCAGCAGGTTTGACAAATCTAACTCGTACTCCTATGTGGAAAGTGAAAGGCTGGGGAAGAAGACCTACAAGGAGCAGTACGTCTACATTTACAGGTAACCCATAATGAAACACGACACGTTGCTGTTAACGGTCAGTTTAACGTGAGCGACATCCTTAATGCCGTCTTGTTTCCTCTTCTTCCAGGAACAACGTGCTGACGGTCAAAGAGCATTACCAGTATCCTAAACTAGAAGCAGAGGGGACCAATGAAACGGATGTTTTCTCCAGAGAGCCTTTCATCGTTCGCTTTCACTCCCCAACGACATGTACGAGGAAACAAAAGGCATCTTTGCAATTATATACAGGATAAAAAATTAGCCTCATTTACACACACTATAGTTTCACGAATATAGACTTTCTTTTCCTGGTTTTGAAAAACCTGGATCACAACACCTTATCCAGGTGAAAAAAGCAACAAAAAAAAAAGAAAAAGCAGAATGATAAATGCCAGAAACCAAGCTGAGCTCATGAGGTAACAATAACATCTGAAATAACAGGTTTAATGGATGTAGAGGAATAAAAGAGACGCGTACGCAGGCAATCAGAAATCTGGATAATATCATAATTATTATGTATACAGGGATATAGAGCTGTGCGATAATTCAATACGATAACTGAGGGATGAAATCATTAGGGCTGTCAATCGATTCAATTATTTAATCACGATTAATCGCAATTTTTTATCTGTTCAAAATGTACCTTAAAGGGAGATTTGTCAAGTATTTGATACTCTTATTAACATGGGAGAGGACAAATATGCTGCTTTATGCAAATGTATGTATATATTTATTATTGGAAATCAATTAACAACACAAAACAATGACAGATATTGTCCAGAAACCCTCACAGGTACTGCATTTAGCATAAAAATATGCTCAAATCATAACATGGCAAACTGCAGCCCAACAGGCAACAACAGCTGTCAGTGTGTCAGTGTGCTGACTTGACTCTGACTTGCCCCAAACTGCATGTGATTATCATAAAGTGGGCATGTCTGTAAAGGGGAGACTCGTGGGTACCCATAGAACCCATTTA
>CAKAOH010028855.1:0-18519 GCA_916701665.1 Sebastiscus tertius
CGACAGGGTCACGGGAGGATCATTTCTGCCAACACGGAACAGGTTACACACACAAAGTAACCAAATTAGCTTCCAAAAGTGGAGCAACATCCTCGCCACACCAAGCAACACAACTCGCCTAACAAAAAGAGGCAAGCCTAGTGCAAGCAGTTATCAAAGTCATCCTACTGATGCAGGACAGTTTGTCAGTGGTTGCACAATAAATGGCAGCATACAAATAATGTAAATAAAGAGCCAAATAATGAAATCAATATAACGCTAGCCTGTGATGAAAAAAAATATATGCCACTTGCTAGTGTGGGCTACTTTCCATAGCAACCGCTGTTCCATAGCAACTGCCTCAGTATGTGCAGGCAGCCAGCCCAGGAGGGCCTATTTTATTGTGAATATTATATTTATTAATAAAAACTATTTAAAATGGGATGCGTCTATAACTTTCATATTGCCATACTTGATGACCATTTTATAAAAGCAATAGCTCACTTCAGGCCGTGATATGTTGTGATGATATCGCAGCTAAGGGATGTTGTGCGGCCCGACGCGAACATACAACGGTCAGTTGTGAGTTAAAACATTACAACTGCAGCCACCTTTTCTATTTATCATGTTCTGTTCCAGATTGAAGGACAAGTCATCACTGTATCCAGAGAGAGCTGGGAAAATCTGATGAGCAGAATGCTGTTATTGGAAACTAAACTAGATCTGAGCAATATACAGGTAGTGTAAATGCTGTGATATTTCATCTCCATATAGAATGTAATCACTGAATGTCTGGTTTTCTTTCTCTTTCTGTCAATGTGTGGATCCAATCAAACATGTTCATGCATCTTCACATGACAATGTTGGGGATGAAACAAATTGCTAACCAAAGTTAGAGCACTGTATTGTAAATACTATGAGGTGAAAACCTTTCATCTGAGGAAAGGTAAAGCAATTTATTATGTAAGGATATTGTATGTTGCCAAGAATGAATGTGTCGTTACCTCAGTTTTTTTTTTTTAACAATATTTTTTATTGAATTTACATGTAGACATTTATACATACATACATATACAGACAGATTAACAATATTAATAATTAAATTATACCATCAAATGTTTAGTCAGAATTTCAAAGAAAGAGAGACATGACATTTCATGTATTTCACTTATCCAAAAAAGGAAACAAAGAAAATGAAAGATAAGACAAAATAAATAAATACCTCAAAGAAGACAATTTCAACAACACACAGCAGTTTCAATTTGACTGTGCCCCCTGATGTCCAAGAAACTCCAACAAAGGTTTCCAAACATTTTTAAATTCTGCTGCTTTTCCTCTGGTTATGTATGTAAGTCTCTCCAGTACAACACAAGATGCCATCTCCCTCACCCATACATGTATCGGAGGTAAATCTGTTTTTCTCCAAGACAAAGCTATCATTCTCCTGGGCTGCAGGAGTCCAAAGTTAATTAAAATTAACTGTGTTGAGCTAACGATAAAGTTATCTGGATATATACTTAGTATACATATCTTTGCTTGGTGAGGCTCCTTCACTCCAACAATCTCAGATATATTCTGAACAATTGTTTCCCAGTATTTTTTTAACTTCGGACAGTCCCATACACAGTGAATCAGAGTACCCCTTCCTTCTAAACATTTAGTACAAGTGTCTGGAAAGCCAGGGGACCACTGGTTCAGTTTGGCCGGGGTAATGTAAGTTCTCATTAGCCATTTGTATTGCAATAGTTTCATTCTCGTATTGATTGATTGTTTTTGGGCCTTTAAACATGCAAGTTCCCAATCAGTCTCTTGTATGTCCTTGAATATCCAGTCTTCATACCTCCAGCCTGTCAATCGTAGACCCCTTATCATATGACATCAAAGCAGCGTAAAATAAAGAAATCTGACTCCTCCCATTTAATTTCAGAAGCGTCAGGTTTTCAACATGTGATAGTGGTGGTTCAGATATTATGAACTTATGTTTTGATAATATACAGTGTTTCAGCTGTAAATATTTAAAAAAGTGTTTTTTAGGGATTTAATATATCTGACACAGCTGATCAAATGTAAGAAGGTTACCATCCATTTAAAGATCCTCTATTTTCTGCAAACCGCTGTCTGCCCAAATTCTGAAACCACTATCTGCCCTTCCTGCCCTAAAGTATACATTGCCCCAAATGGGGGTGAAGCGAGAAATCGGCGGGGTATCCCCAATATACTGATGTGCTTTATACCAAATGTCAATAGTGTTTTTAAGGAAAGGGTTCTCCGTTGTTCGTTTCAGATTTTTTGGATCTGCAGAGTATAAATACAGTTTTAATGGAAGGTTTGGTACTGATGCCTGCTCAATATTCACCCAGGCTGGAAGAGCCTCCATTGAGAAATAGAACATTGCAGAACGTAACTGAGCTGACCAATAATACAATTTCAGATTTGGGAGCCGCAGCCCTCCCCTTTCATAAGGCAGGTATAGCAGCCTAAGTCTCAGCCTAGATTTTTTGTTATTCCAAATGAATTTACCAAAAGTACTATTAAGCTTATCAAAAAATTACTTTGGTAATGGGAGTGGGAGTGATTGAAAGAGGTACAGAAACTTTGACATTATATTCATTTTGATCATGTTTACACGACCAACCATTGATATGGGCATTGTCATTCATCGATCCAGTGTCTCCTCCACTTCACACACTAGTGGGTCATAATTTGTTGGGACAATCATTTTAATTTCGGGGGTGATTTTAACACCGAGGTATGTGAATCCTTCCTTTGCTTTAACAAATGGGGTTTTTATAACTGGGTTTAGTCTTTCTTCTGTGGTGGCAGTTTCTGTTAAAACAAGACACAAACTGAGGTCACAACCTGTCTTTCAAGTAAATTTAATAGAAGCATCTGCAGATGGACTCACGAGCACAGTTACAGAGTGAACTGAGGCAAGTGAGCCCTGAGCACAAAGAGTAGTCAGTATTTATACAGTTAACAGAGCATCACAAGACATAACAAGTATCTCAGCAATCTTGTTTACAGTTACAGAGAACTAAAATGTCAGGTCTGTGTTATGGTGACAAAGCTGAACATGTGAGGCCCTGAGGTTATCTAAAGGTACACTTTCTTACAGCAGATATGAAAATTGCCATTACACTTCTTTATTCAAAAATAGTATTGATGATTTGGAATTGTTAATGTTATAACCAGAGAAATGCCCAAACAGTTCAATCTGTTTCAATCAAGAAAGTTTTTTCCAAATCCGAATCTATGCAAAACCTTGAATAAATATGGCCATTCTATCCTATCGGAGGCCATCCAGCGACAACAGTGCCGTATCTTTTGCGTCAAATTTTTCAAGAATTATGTTAAGAACTCTTCTAATGTTATGGAATCTTTGGTGTCCTTGTACAAAACCGTTCTGATCATTACTAACTAAATGTGGGACATAAGGATCTAATCTCCTGGCTAGGGCTTTACAAAGTATTTTTGTGTCAGCTCCAATTAAATTTATTGGTCTGAATGAGGAACACTCTGTAGAAGGTTTCCCTGGTTTCAAGATCAGCGTTATCAGCGCCAGCCTTAAAGAGGGTGGAAGAGTTCCATTTCTATAGGATTCGTCATACATATTCAAGAGTGGAGCTAAAAGTTTTACTTGAAATGTTTTGTAAAATTCAATTGGTAGGCCATCAGGCCCTGGCACTTTGCCACTATTAATATTTCTGATAGCCTGTGATAGCTCTTCAATTGTTAAACCACTGTCTAACTCCGTCTTTGCATGTGTCAGTGTCTGAAATTGCAACTGATTAAGAAAGACGTCCCGTTCTTCTGAAATTTGGGGGCATTCCGATCTATATAAATGTTCATAAAATTCCCTAAAACTGTTATTAATTTCCAATGGGTCCACTGTTAGGCTTCCCGAAGAGGTTATTACACTGTTAATTGCTCTATCAGATTGTATTTTTTTTATTCTCCATGCCAAAAGTTTTCCAGCTTTTTCCCCTTGATCGTAATAGGATTGCTTCAGCCACATTAAACCTTTTGCAGCTATATTTACAGATAATGTATTATATTTGGCTCTAAAAAATAGCAGATCTCTTTGTTTTGTTGGATCGTCCCCTTCATTTAGATCTATCTATAAAGATTTAATTTGTTTTTCCAAAGTCTCTATCTATATTTTTCGTTGTTTAGCATTGGAGCTTGTGTAACTAATAATTTCTCCTCTAATGTATGCTTTGAATGCTTCCCATCTCGTGCTGGCACTAGTTTGGTCTGTATTTAACTCAAAATAGTTATCTATCTTTGTTTCCATGAATTTAACAAAGTCTGGGTTCTGTAACCATCTTACCTGGAACCGCCAGTTGGGGGGACTGTGAAAAAGTTTGTCTATGTGAATATTTAATGAGATAGCAGCATGGTCGCTTATAACTATACAATCGTACCAGCAACTTTTAATCTTCGATAAAAGCTCTCTCGAGACAAGAAAGTAATCAATACGAGAACGAGATTTACATGTACTCGATTGACAAGAATATTCTATTTTGCTAGGATTCTGTAATATTTCAACCAAATTTATATCCACTATGTATTGCTTAATTAATTTTCTAGTTTGCGACTTATAGGTATCAACGCCTGTAGAGCGATCCAAGGCTGGGTTTAGAGTGCAATTAAAGTCTCCTCCAATGATATCAGAGCCACGTAAAGTGGACACAGTAAGGAAAAGATCTTCAAAAAATGTAGGATTGTCCTCATTTGGCCTGTATACACTGACTAGGTTTAATGTGAGAGACAGGATGCTGCCTTGAATAATAACATATCTTCCAGCTGTGTCTTGGATAGTTTTCATAGTTTGAAATGGTATTGACCTATGGATAAGGATCAGTATACCTCTAGCATAGTTGTTATATGACAAATATATTACTTGACCAGGCCATCTATTCTGTACCAATTTAATATCTGAAATGGTCAGATGGGACTCTTGAAGAAAAACTATTTTTGATTTAAGTTGCTTAATCCGGTTTATAACCTGTTTCAATTTGGTTAACTTCCTTAGTCCCCTGACATTCCAGCTCGTGACTTTTATATTAAAGATACTCTGAGTGTTCCTCTGTTCCATAATACATACTGATTATACAAGGGAAAGAAGTAATAGACATTACTGCTATGTTGAGTGCATGACATACGAAAAGACAGAAAAAAAACCGAACAAAAAAAAAACAACCCCCATACATTTACACATTAACACTTAAATTCCACCTCCCTTACTCAGAACAAAACAGAGGGGCTTGTGCTGATCCACTCTATGGAGGAGCAGCTAAACTATGTAAACCCTACTCCAAAGGCAACTAGTAGTGTTCATCAACCATGCACCTCATTGTAACTTAGAAAATTATATACTCAACCCATGTAATATTGAAAAGAAAGAAGACCAAAAAAAAGATTGAAAATTGAAATCAAAATAGCCACTGAACTGTATGCCAGTATTACCTATAAGAAGTGTCCATTCAGGTCCATGTAGTCCCACCTCAGTGGAAATAAAGTTCCAATAAAAATGAACACAAAGAAATAAAAACAGTTTTGGCAACATAAACAGCCTCTTGACTACAATACTGTCAAGAATAAAAAAGGATAACTTGGCAGTTCTAGTAAAATAAATATAAGAAAATAAAAAATTTAAAAAAAAGTCTTCTGGGACTCGTTTAGTGTAGACTTATATCTCTTAAACAATCAGTATCAGCTGATACTCCGACTAAAAAGTCGTAAAAGTAAACAATTCTCACCACTGCTTTAATCAGACCTCTCGGACATGTCCGCTGTGGAAATCTTCGGCCTCTTTTGGTGATGAAAACAGGTGTATTTTCCCGTTGTGGAGGACCCGGATCTTGCATGGATTAAGCTGGAATCCGCAGAAAATTCCTTTATCAACAAAGACTTTTCTGATTGTGTTGAACTCATGCCGCTGTCGCGCGAAGAAAAGTCTGTTTTCCTCACACATGATGTTACGCTGTTTAATGGAGCGGAAAACAAACTCCCGATCTTGAAATTTCAAGAACTGGATGATAACCGCTCTGTCTTGGTTTGGTTTCGGAGGTACTAGGGTTCGGTGGACACGCTCTAGGGTGAAGGTTTTCCCGGTGCCTACCTCCAGCCAGCGCGGTAGCATGTTCTGTATGAACTCCAGCAGAGGCTGGTTACCTTCAGCGCCCTCCCGGAGACCAAACAGACGTAAATTCTTCCTTCGGCTCCGGTTCTTCAGGTCGGCAGTCTTGGATTCCAGGTAGGCAATTTGTTTCATGTCGTTGGTGAGTTCAGTCTGGTTCTTGTCCAGGTGCTCCTCTGTTGACATTATCCAGTTTTCAGCCTCTTCCATCTGTGTGGCAGTGGAAGCAATGTCACGCTTCACCTCCGTCATATTATTTTCCAGTGCAGCGACAGAGCTGGCCACTTTACCCAGACGGGCATCTATACTGTCCAGTTTGGATACAAAACCTCCAAATCCAGAACGAAGTGACTTCAGTTCAGCCAGCACCGCCGCTAAGTCTGCCATGCCGCTAGCGTTAGCTTCCTCGTGTGGCTCGGATGTAGTGTAAATTTTCGTCTTTCAGGTGAAGATATCACAGTCTTTATTGGTAGTCTTTTTTGACATAGTCCCAGTTCAGTTGGTATTGTTAAATTAGGGTTTTAAGTCATTTAGTGCAAAGCTGTACGGAGCCTCCACGTTAAGATGCCATCTTGGTTCGTGGCTCCACAACGCCCCTGTTACCTCATAGTTTGGGGGGTGGAGTGTCATAGTGTCATAGATTTTTCACAGATTTCTTTGGAGGGTTTGAAGACAGAATTACTGGATTTTATCGAAAAAAAAAGAAAAGAACTTCTGTTGTACACTACAGAGTGGGACCAGGATCAATACTGTAATAAAGTGACTCCAAAAAGTGGATTTAGTGTCAAGTTAGCTTCACATTGTTGATTAGGAATGAGGCCGTTAACTTGCATCAAACACTCAAGAAACAAACCACTAATCCAGTTAAGGGTGACAGTAAGGTAAGCATGTGTGTGAATAGATTGGTAAATCAAGAGCCTCATGCTCCATCTTACCCTCAGTCAAGAATGAGAATGATGGAAGGAAGGTCACTGCACTTACCAGGCTATCCAGCAGTAAAGTCTGTTCATAGTTGGAAACTCTTCAACAAGTTAAACTATAGTATTGGTCATCTTTATGGGTGGTCCAACTTTTTAAAGTGACCGGTCCCTTTGCTTTCTCACCTCTCTATCTTAGTTAAGTGTCCCGCCGCCGTGTCCGTCATCTGCCTCCTCCTGTTCTTCCACCTCCATGTCTGATGCTTCAAAGGTGAGACAGAGCAATGGACTCACCTTGCTGTCACATCTAACCTTTTCTGTCTTTTCAATGATTAGGGTCATTATTTTGTAAATGACATCATCGTAATTGGTTGTATTATTCCTTTAATTATTGTGCTGTGTTATAAACATTTCGGTGGATTGTTTTCCCGCACCGTGCATTGAAATAAGACAGTCACAGTATTTACACGGGGTGGGCAAATTAGAGAGCACCTTCCAGTTTCCTCCATTTCAAAAAAATGCAAACATATCTTAATTTTCCGTTGAGACTCTTTAAAAAGCTGTAGATACGTTGATATGTTGTTGAGGTTGTAGATTTCGGTGTTGTACTGAGTTGCAAGTGTTGTCTACAGTGTTACAGTTTGTCCACTTTGTGTAGGTTCCCGCTATTCCAAATAGAGTTTGGTTGATTTCTGTTTTTTCCGGTCCCGTCCAGTGTACAAGCTTAAACTGGTTTGATTATATGCAAACCGGCTGAGCCGGCATTTGCATTATGAAAAGTAGCTGACATCAGCAACCTGTGCCGACGGCGGTGTCACAGCACTAAAGCCAAGTTGTATTGCATTATTAATAAGAAAACGTGATTAACATAATATCATGTTTGTAAATGGACTAACGGAGCCACTAGTGTCTGACAGACCGTGCACACTTTACTGCCAGAAAACGAGAAGAAGTGCCTTCTAGGGTGCCCTTCCAGTGTAGAAAACAAGATGAAGTTTCTTCTAGGGTGCCCTTCCAGTGTAGAAAACATGATGCTACTCCCATATGTAAATATAGGTGGTTATATTTAAATAGAACACAATGGAACACTATATTTCTGTTACCTCATGAACATATAATTCCAAATAAAATTAAGGAGTTTCTATTTAAGATTATACACAGGTACTACCCTGCTAAAGATAAAATTTGGAAGTTCTTCATAACTGTTAACAATAGATGCACTTTTTGCAATTGTGAAGGGGAAACTATTGGACATGTGTGTGTAGATTGTTTTCATGCAACTTCTTTTTGGTTTAATTTACATAAGGATCTCTGAAAACATTTCAAAAAAGATATCATCCTAACAAAGATTGAGATATTACTCACTGAGATGAGATTTACAGAATTAAATTGATTATTATCCTAGCAAAATATTATATACATAAAATGATATGGCTTAGAAGAATACCCTCCTTTTTATTTTTAAATATACTGATTTTAAAACATATTTGACTATGATTGATAACTTTAAACTAAAAAGTTCTAAATTGAAGAAAACTGTTAAAGGTCACCTATTATGCAAAATGCACTTTTCCATGTCTTTTAAACATTAATATCTGTCCCCAGTGTGTCTACAGGTCACCATAGTATCATAAAAGACCATCCTCTCTCTTTTTCTCCTGCTCCGTTTGTCCGAAAATGGGTGTCGAAAACCACTTTACTTTTTTTCCTTCTCTTCTGACGTCATTAGAGAAATGCAAGCCATGTAAGGATTTCCTGGTGGAACCAGAGCAGAACCTTCAGTAGCTGACCCCGCCCCACAGCGTGTCACTCTGTAATCCTCAACCGAACTTGACCAAAGTAGCTCCTGTTAGTCTGCAAGAACCAGCAGAACAGTCTTCATGTACTCCCATCATCTAGTTATAACATGTTCTTTCACAAAGGCTTTATGTAATTACACTGTTTAAACAGCTGATATTTATATATTATATATATTTGATGTCATGCATGTAGAAGAGTACAGGTAGTAGATAGTGACTGTAAGCAACACAACACGTTTCTGTTTCACAGTCAAACTTTGAGTAGACAGATGACAATATTAATTATAAACAGCATTTTTAATCATCCCACCTGCAGTTATGTTGACATGGTACAGGAGAAAGTCTTTCAGGTAAACTACGGTAAACTAAGCTCCGGGGGTCTGTGGTCATGATAACACAGAGACAGCTCCTACTAATAACCATTACTATGATTACTTTACTACGTTTATCAGGTGTCTTTTACCAGACATAATGAACTGACTACTGTTTCACATCTTCTATTTTCCACCCTGATGGTCGCTGTATTTACACACTGTCTCATAGCGATAGCATGGAGCTAACCCGTTAGCATGTAGCTACATGCTAACGGGTTAGCTCTGTATCTCCATGTAAACAACTGTCTGCTCTCAGCTGTCTGCTCTCCTCTGGGATGATTCTGTCGGTCATTTCTCACAGATGGATCTGTAAAGACAGACGTAAAACAGAGTGTGTGTTTACGGTTTACAGAGTCGATGCAGAATGTAAACACTGAGCTAACTAACAGAGCTATAAACAGCATTATTTACCTGAGAGAAACCGTCAGGAGAACCTGGAGTCTGGACCGCAGATGTTCATCATTTGTCGCCGATTTCTGATCAGATTCCTCCGGTAATGTGCGCTGGGTGAAGTTTCTGGTTTATAAACTTTAAAGTGGTTTTATAAACTTTTCTTAGCTGATCCCTCTCCCTCAGAGCTACAGGTAGATCTCTCCCTCAGTGAGAGCTGAGTTGCTGAGAGAGTGACTCTGTGTTGTTGAGGACGTTTGATTGACAGAAAACGCTGACCAATCAGAGCAGAGTGGGAGGAGACAGGCTGTGAATCAGGGGTTTTCAAACAGAGGCTGAATTAGGCTCTGAGGCAGGCAGACTCAGGCTGCAGTATGAGAAGAATAAAGGGTTTTTTGAACATTGCAGCATGTAAACATGTTCTAGTGCAACATTAAAATACATCTATGAACCTGGAAATGAGCATAATATGAGACCTTTAAATTGTTTAGACATTTCAAATTTATTCAATTTTTTTAGCAGAATGTTGTTCTTTATTATTATTATTATTATTATTTTGTTTTGTTGTTATTCTTGTTTTCCTTTCCTTATAGTGTATTTGTTGTATAATTTATAATTATTTTTTTATACTGTAAAATATTTTTGCAGAATTGTAATGAAAATCTGAACATGCGATTATATTGTATTGAACTTTTGAAATAAAGAACAAAAAACTGCGCGGGAGATTTCTTCCTGTTTCGTGGTGACGTCATGGGGCGTGTCCTAGTGTTGTGGCGAGGCTGACTCTCTTTACTATAAAGCAAACATCCCAGCTGTTCAGCACTCAGTCCCGAGAGAAGCAGAGAAACCCTTAGGACGTCTAGTATTTGGAAGACTATGTCGGCTCAACGAAACGAGTAAGTAGTTTCAACTTGTTGTCAAACTTTGTTTCGATATGAGAACAGCGTCGGCGTTAGGGATGGGCCTTGGGGGTCCAGTCCCGTCCAGAAAGGTCACTGTGCCCCCTCAGCTGAATTCTCTCCTGACAAAAAACTGAACTGAAATAACAGTTATGCTATAAGTAAAATTAAGTCATACAGTTTGGTAATGTAAGGACTTAACACTGCAATGCAAAATAAAGCACAAAAGGGGGATAGCTTTGCATTTAGGAAACAACTACCACATGTACTTGGGCTTGATTACATTGCTTTCTATTGGAGTGTCCTAACTGGCCGCGAGCAACACGGCGCTCGGCGCGACGTTTTGTCTGAACTTTTATCGGACACACGGTTCCTATTTTTTCCTGTCACTCATATTAAGAGGAACGGCTGATTAGTTTAGATAAAATGAGCCGAGAAAACCGGGTCAGTTGTCCTGGATGTAAATGAAAATATTAACTTGATTAATCAAGTTAATATTTTCATTTACATTGACGCTCTCAGTTATATGTAATAAAGTTCACTCGTGAAACTTTATTACTAGCTACCTGTCAAAAAATATAACCGCCACCTCACTAATGGTTCAAATATAAATATTATATATAAAATTTATAAATATTTCATTAAGAACCCTCGTTTTGATCCGCTCCGTTTGCGCGTTTTTTTTTTTTTTTTTTTTTTTTTTTAAATCTAGCTCAATAGAAAACCTCGACCTACAAACCTGGTGCATTAAAGCACAATTTGGACCAAGAGAGTAAAAAGCATCCTGTGCTCCTCTCACATTTTACTATTTCTACCTGTTTGGATTATTCTGTTCAGTATCGTGGAATAAAACAATGGACTAATGTTACACTACAGCAGGCTGAGCAGAGACACCAACTAGTGAGAGAAACATCCACATTTAGTCTTTAATAACTTAGATTATGGTTATGAAGAAATCAGTCAGACTGTTAAATTAATGTGTTATTTAACTCCCTGTTTACTTTATCTGGAGAAGATCACTAGATAACAACATACTTGCTCTTGGCTTTATGTATGTTATTTCCAGTAAATATCACAAATAAAATGTGTGTTTTCTGATAAAAAAAAAAAAGTACGAACGTAGGAAGATAACAAGTACTACTAACCCATCTTTTAAGTGGTTACGTCTCCAGCTCCAGTCTGATCTGGAGCTCACATCTGATATGTATGTGGTTTGTTTACATGATGTAACAGAAGTGCAGATTTAACGTATTCAGTGGACAGAGAGCGTCAGATGCGCGATGCAGCGCGATAGTCGGACGCTCGCATCCAGTTAGGACACGGTGTTAGTTTATAACCTGATTTTGTGGACATAACAGCACGTGTATGCGTCCGTGCGAGCCTGTGCATAAGTGACAGTATGTATACACCTCTCTGTCAGTTCATTTCTTTCATGGAACATGATAATGTTAAATATACACTTAATAAAGGCTCCATGGTGAGTTAACATGGGGTGATACTGAAATTGAATTGTACTGAATTTGCTTAAAGGTCAAACCTATTTTCTTGATCAGGGTTTTAGTCTGTTACACATATGAATATTGTTTGTATTAATCTTTATCTAATTACTCTGAAAAACACCAGACATAGTTGTCAACATTCATTGTTTGACATTAATTGTAATATGTCAACATTACAGGCACCTATGTGTATGCATGTAGAAAGAAAGAAAAAAGAGGTCTGTTATTTTATCACTTGGATCACATCACTGTCTCTGTATATGTGTGGAATCAGCAGATCTTCCTCTGCATCCCTGTAATGAGTAGCTGACTCTGTACCTGCCAGCAGTACAGCAGTATGTATGGTGTTGCTTTAACTAAAACTAAAACTAAAATCTAACTTTACATTCTCTCTCTGTCTTTTTGTGTGTTTCTCTGTAGTGGCCCAACTAAGAAGAGGGAAGACATCCTGGATTGGCCGGACTACTTTATGGCTGTAGCCTGTCTGTCGGCCCAAAGGAGCCGAGACCCAAGCTCACAGGTGTGTGTTTGACACTGTACATTTAATTAATGTTAAATATATAAAACTATGACTATGATTAAACTTCAGAATTTGTTATTAATCAAATTTTAAATATTTCTGATAAATCACCAATTCATCTAGTAAATTATAAACTTCACCCACAATAAATCATTGAATTAATTTATGCAAGTTATACTGAACAAGGGGCTATGTGAACATCATGAAACCAAATATAACTGTCAAATGACATCCCTTAAACACTGTACTGCACCTTCAGCCACACACTCATCCCCCCTCGGCACAACACAAAGTGCCTGGGTCAGTCCTTCATGCTGGTAGCCATCAGGCTCCACAACCAAGGCTGCCTTTAAACATGCACTATATGTAAACCATCTTGGACTCTAACCACTGGCATACTTTACACTTACTTACACTATACATCTTATATATCACTTTATAAACTGCACACATGTACATATTACATTTATTTATTGCACATACTACATTTATTTATTGACGGACTGTACACACCATGTTCACCCATTCACTCTGTATCTTTTATATCTCTATTATTGTTTTTATAATTTTTGTATACCTTTATACCTCTCCTGTGTTTCACTCTGTTTGCTGATGTTGCTGCTTTGACACCTGAATTTCCCTCCGGGGATTAATAAAGGTTCATCTTATCTTATCTTATCTTATCTTATCTTATCTTATCTTATTGTATCTTATCTTATAAACAAAGCAAGCATGCAGCACCGCCAAATAGAAAAGGCTGCAAGTAAAAATTGCATGCTGGTCACCAACCTGGTCACACGTTGCTGTGAAATGGCGTTCCATTCCTCAACCAGGATGCAATTTGGTTTTGCGGAACACCAGCTTCAACTTGCCCTATTGCGCGGGCCTTATCCAGATTAGACAAAGATGGCATGCCAATGCTTGGAGCAGACATCAAATGATCACTTTAGTAGGGTGCAGCACCCAGCAGGCCCCAGGCAAATCAGGCACATGATTGGCAGCACCTGGAGCTCAAAACAAGAGTCAATGCCAAAAGGCGAATACACTGTTTACCATTGGCGGAGCATTTTGGCAAATTTTTCTTGGGCGCTACCCACATAATCAGCTGTGCTGCTCATCCCACAAATGCATGATCCTTACAAGTTGGGCATCATTGTAAAGGTAAATAAACAAGATTTCCAACGATGTAAAAGACAATGCCAATTAGCATTGTAACAACAGAGAAATAATCTACCAAACACAAGTTTGCAAACTTTTTATTCCCAGTTTAGTTTGTATTCATCCTTGGTTCTGGTCGTGTCAGTGGGTCCCAGTATGAGCGCAGGTTGACTCCACCTATTCCCTGCAGCCCTCTTCATTACATGACCGTCTGAACTCTTATTTGTGGCTTAAGTTCTTTTTCTTATTTTGTTCCACTGCTTATAGTATCTTAGTATTCTAGATTCATGTTCATATTCTCACTTCCATAATGGCATAACTGGAAGAAGTTTTTATTTGGCTCAGCAGGTTAGTTGTGCAGCACAGGGGGAGCGGACCAGCGAGGCCCATAAGCTCTAAAAACCATCATTATTGCAAGTAAATAAAATAGGATAATGCTGTACACCAAGTGTGTGCATGTGTAGAAGACCAGGATGGTTGAAAGAAATGGATGTCCACCATAAAGCAAGCAGAACTGTAAGGGATCCTATTCATGTCCAGCCTTTAGAGCAGGGGTCTCCAACAAGTAGCTCGTTACCTGTGTCTGAGTGGCTCACTAAAAGTTACAAGAATATGGACATAAATTTGATAACACAAAGTCACATTGTAAACCAGTTTAAATTTCTATCCGATCAAATTCACAGACACTGCGCCCCCTTCTGACACAAAATGATTATTTGCCAATGAGCCGACAATTAAACAAGTTGCGCTGCTTTCAGCGACAGCGACGTGGCAACATCAGGTGATGTTAGCAGACCAGCAAGCCTACACCGGATTTGACAATGACTGCAGAAAATAGCCAGACCAATAAAAAGCAAAAAAATAAACTATTTTAATGAGGAATGGGTGATGACAAATGTGTGTGTGTCTCATTTGCGGTGCAAGCGTGTCAGTCGGTAAAAGGTGGCCTAATGCTAATATGATTCCATGAGTGTACAGATAGAATTAACTGTGGAACCTCTCCCTCTCTGCAGGTGGGGGCGTGTATAGTGAACACGGACAATAACATAGTTGGCATCGGTTACAATGGGATGCCCAATGGCTGTGATGATGACAAGCTACCCTGGGCACGTGAAGATGACAACAAACTCAACACTAAATACCCGTATGGTAAGAATGCTTGTACACACACACACACACACACTTCTTACTTTAATTTTGGATAATCATTTTGGTTTCATTATTTTTTGGAATCAAACAGTTTGGTTGAAGAAAATGTGCACGCACAATAACAACAACAACAAAGTACTGGTTTTATCCACCACAGCACAGAACTCTGTGGTATTCATCTTAGATTATGTGAGGGGATTTTGGAAAGATTGTAATTCATTATTTTTCCTCACTATTTCTGCTGAGATCTCTTCATGCCTGTAGAGGGTGGTAGAGGATAAATAATGAAGAAATGTCACTCTTTCTCCGTTCATCGGATGCTCTTGCATTCTTCTTTATCTTTCTCCATTATCTTCTGTTTTTCTCTCTTCCCTTCTCCCTTTGTGCTCAGTTTAGGGTGGGATAGAGGGCAAATAAGTCATCTACATCTGTCTCCAACTCATAATGAGCACCTTGACTAATTTGACCAAGTAGTATTTAGACTGAGACTTGTACCTCCACCCCAATACAATGAAGATGAATTGTTTGTGGAGCTCGAAACACTGAGAATGCATCGAGAAAAAAAATTCAACAGCAAGGTGTTTTTTGTCCTTTTTTTAGTTAAACACAAAATTCGGGGTGCCACTTAAAATAGTATAGGGTAATGTTTGTGACCTTTTTACATATAATCAACTCTGTTGCAGCCATACCTCAGATCTGGAAAAGGAAGCTATCATTATGTACAAAACAAACGGCACGTTGCCCCGACATTAAGGACACAACATGGATGAATAAGAGAAAAATAAACAAGAAAATATATCGGCTATACATGCATCTTAAAAACATGTCTGCTGCTCCAGTAGCTATTCAGTCAAAATGGGAAGATATGTTAGACAAATGTATCCCATGGGGAAAAGTATTTGCATGTATTTACACAACTTCTTTTGATGTCTCCATTTTACAACTAAAACTAATCTACAAATACTTTCCTACTAAGAAAATGCTAAAAATAAAAATGGGGCATCCAACAATGTGACTTCTGTAGATTCTGTGAGGAGGAAGAGGAGTCAGACATTCATTTATTTTTGGTGTTGTAAGGAAGTTGCATTATTTTGGATTAAAGTTGAAAAGTGGATCTCAGTCAATAAATCAAATTTCTATAGTTGTCCTTTATCCATAACGTTTGGTGATTTAAGGGATGATGAAGAACGAAAAGACCTGAACATCATTATTATCACTATGATGGGGAATTATAATATATATATATTTAAAGCTACAAAAAAACAGCAATTAAACACTGAACGTTTCAAAATGTTTTTGAAACCTCAGTGGGTTCTTGAGAAAGACGTTAATAGGAATAAAGAACAGAATATATTTTTTGAACGTGGGTTGGATACTTTGAGTCAGGGTGAAGAATGGAGTTAAACAAAAATGAATAAATAAATAATGTCGATAAAGGTCAACTAAAGGGATGTAAATATGTCTTTTTTTGGGCTGTATAATAGAATAGATAATTGTGGATATGTACGTGAATACGTGTGTAAATATAGATATATGTATCTATATATGAGGTTGGTTATATGTATATGAACTTACCTCTTGACACTGCACTATTACAGCGGGTAGTACCTTTTTTTACATGTTGCTGTCTTTATGACTCTTTTACAAGTATGTGTATGTATTCTTTTAACCTTAAATAAAATAAAATAAAAGAATTCAGATGCCAGGCAACTATTCAAAATGTAAAAATATAATGGAATATATTCTGTATGTATGCAGAAAGACTCTCAGGCATTCTGTATAACTTTCAACTAACTTCTGTTATAATTTGACTCCGTATAAAATTAAATTGGGCTGAACATGTTTTTGTTATCTCTGCTGAAGACATGATTTAGTCTTCCCTCTTTTTTGGGGGATGTGACCTCTTTTAAATGTGCATGTGGCAAGATTTCTGCTCATGGTCAAAACTTTCTGCACATTCAAAACATTTCCCACATACCCGCATTCTCTGAGAAGTCCAGAAAGTCGTGATTTAATGAGGATAAAGTCATAATATTTGAAGAAAAATTTAAACTTGTCCTAGGGTTTGCTGTGCAGAGTTGAGCAATGGCTTCTGCTGGGGTACGGCAACACCACTGAGACAAACCACACACAGAAATGCAGTACACCGTAATACTAGAACCAGTAGTGATAATAATAATAATGGCAATCTGTTAAGTTTATTTATTATGATCACATATTGTAATGATTATTTCGGACAGCGAAGCGTTTAGGAGAAGGAAGTGTTTCTGGTCTGTTCCATACTAGGAGGCAGGTTCTCGTATATTATGCCCTTCTGTCTCCAAAGGTTTGCTTACGGTAATACAACCTACAACTTAAAACAAGAAAACTCCCAATGTCTAGTATTGACTCGGTACCATCTCAATGTTCCGTCCCACAGTGTGCCACGCAGAGCTGAATGCCATCATGAACAAAAACAGCGCCGATGTGAAAGGCTGCACCATCTATGTGGCTTTGTTCCCCTGCAACGAGTGTGCCAAGCTCCTCATCCAGGCCGGTGGGTGTTTACCACACGCACACACACGCACACACACACACACACACATGCGCGCACACCTCCAGTCAGCTGTGACTATTGGTAGACTCATACTGATTTTTGAAGGCCTTTTAATGATATTTTATGTTCTTGATATTCATTTTTAGTGTTTTAACTGCTTAAGGTTGGCGTGTCCATATTTAGTTTCAACGTCCAATGTCTAAAAATGTTTCTTGGCAAAGCCCCTTCAATTCAAAATATCAAAATATTTTTGAATAATATTATTACTGTTTTCCTAGTATACATTTTGCTCCCAGTAATGACCGGATCCATTGCCATCCATTTCCTATATTGAAATGTTGCAGGATTTTATTACTGTTATGGTCAGTGTTAAAAGGAAATTAATACAATTTGAATTTGAGTTACATTCAGTGATTAATTTTGAAGTCACAAGGAAGAAAGCAGCTTTTTACATCATGCTGTATGGTGCGTGGCTTTGTGTGTAATGTAGATATGCAGGTGTGGCGACCTGTCAATCACAAGTTAGCCCCGCCCTAAAGCATCCCCTGCGATTGAGACTCATGTTTACAATGTTTACTGAGGTAATAAATCAAAGTGAGAAGTAGGCTCATTTTCTCATAGACTTCTATACAATCAGACTTCTTTCAGAGGAGTCGCCCCCTGCTGGCTATTAGAAAGAATGCAAGTTGAAGCATTTTCTAAATCCCCACTAGTGGCTTAAGATGATGAAAAGGGGAAAAAAAGGGTGAAAATTTGCCACAAATACAGGGTAGGGCAATGAAAAACAGGAGTCTCCCGGGAAAATCGTGAGGGTTGTCAAGTATGCTTATAATATTTTTTATTTTGCACCGCTGCCTTCTGCGTTTCTCCATAATCCGTCCCTCCCTCCCTCCCTTCCTCTGTCCAGGTATTGAGGAAGTGGTCTATATTTCTGATAAGTACCACGACACACCAGAGATGACTGCTTCCAGAACGCTGCTCAGTATGGCACGCATAAAATACAGGTGAGTAACAAGTTTGCTCTGGCACACAAGAACAAGTGGAAGTGTTGTTTGTGTTTTATTATTACACAAGGTCAAGGGATACATACACACACACGCACACACACACACACACACACACACACACACACACACACATATAATATATATATATAT
>CAKAOH010028856.1:0-16320 GCA_916701665.1 Sebastiscus tertius
CTCTGAATGCTCTAGGTCTCTAGTCTGATCCATCCATCCTCTGAATGCTCTAGGTCTCTAGTCTGATCCATCCATCCTCTGAATGCTCTAGGTCTCTAGTTTGATCCATCCATCCTCTGAATGCTCTAGGTCTCTAGTTTGATCCATCCATCCTCTGAATGCTCTAGGTCTCTAGTTTGTGGCTGTAAAGTTTCATGAAGCTGTGATTATCCTAGAGGTCACCACAGGTCATTTTATACAGTGAGGTCAAATGATCTCACTACAATGAAATGTCTCCTATGGGGACTAACATCATCACACATGAATACAGTTGGGCTCATTGGATCCACAAGAGTCTCAGCTTTACAGTGATACCCAATTTATGTAATTCAAAGACTGTTTAGGAACCTAATAAATATTCAAACACACCATTTTTGGTATAGGAGAAAATAACACATTTATACTGCATTCAAGAAAACTGCATGTGATTATCATAAAGTGGGCATGTCTGTAAAGGGGAGACTCGTGGGTACCCATAGAACCGATTTACATTCACTGATCTTGAGGTCAAGGGACACCTGTGAAAATCACCTGGCCAGTTTTTCTCTAGCCAAAATGTTGTGTAATTCGTTGCGTTAATTAGCCTCCCTCCCGACAAGCTAGTATGACATGGTTGGTACCAATGGATTCTTGAGGTTAAAGTACTATTAGCTGTTGAAGGACATCTCATTGACCCTACCCAGTATAAAACAAAGTTGAATGTGACCTAATGGTAATACAAACTTTACACCGTTGTTTAATGTGTGAAGGTCTTGAAAAGTGTCGCTGAATAGAGTAGGGCTGACCCGAATGCTTCGAAGCTTCGACCATCGAAAAAAACAGATTGGAAACAGATTGGATTTACTGATTTGGAGGTCGATATGTATTACATACATAAGTATGTCATTATAAAGTATAAATCCCTAAATAACCCCATGAAATAAGGAATAGTCCCACACATTATTTATACTCCACATTAGTTATTAGGGATGCACTGATACCGATACCAGTATCGGGTATCGTGTCCGATACTGTGCTCATGTACTCGTACTCGCAAAACGGCTCCGATACAATGGCACCGACACAACGGCACCGATACCACTTTGGCTGTTAACGAGGGTCTTTTGGCACAGAGAAGTACTCGTATCGGTACTCGGTATCGGAGAGTACCCAAATGTAAGTACTTGTACTTGTACTCGGTCTGAAAAAAAGTGGTATCGGTGCATCCCTAATAGTTATTATTAGTTATTCTCAGACGGATATCCCTATTTGTTATGTGTAGAGGTGCATCTGTGTACAGTAGTGCGGCAGTGTCACTGCTCCAAAGCTTCGAATACTTCTCACTGAAGCTTCGAAGCCCAAAAAATGGTATTCGGGACAGCCCTAGAATAGATCAACTTTAACCTCCCACTTCTTTTACCAGTGGATGGAGAACCAGGACTGTGAGGAGGCTTCCGTCTACCCCTGCTGCAGCCAGTCCACCTTCCCCTACAAGCAGGAAGTCTTTGAGTTGTGCATCAAGAGAGCCATCATGGAGCTGGACCGAAGTACTAACTACCATCTGGACAGCAAGACCCCCGGACCTCGATTCGACATCAATGACACCATCAGAGCCATAGTGTTGGAGTTCAAGAGTACCTACCTCTTCACCCTGGCCTACGAGAAGATGTACCAGTTCTACCGGGAGGTTGTACTAACTCATTGTTTGCGTGGTGTTACTTTATGTTTTCTATGTGATTCTCCTGATGTTAATAATCGTGGTTCTGTTCCAGGTGGACGCCTGGATCGATGAGGAGTTACGGTTCGCCCCAGCAGGCCTCAGCCACGGCTGGTTCATCAGCAACCTGGAGTTCTACGACCTCCAGGACAGCCTGTCGGATGGCACTCTAGTTGCCATGGCGCTGTCGGTGGCCGTGGCTTTCAGCGTTATGCTGCTGACCACCTGGAACGTCATCATCAGCCTGTACGCCATCTTGTCCATCGCCGGCACCATCTTTGTCACGGTGGGCTCCCTGGTGCTCCTGGGCTGGGAGCTGAACGTCTTGGAGTCCGTCACCATTTCCGTGGCGGTGGGGCTCTCCGTGGACTTTGCCGTCCACTACGGCGTGGCCTACCGGCTCGCCCCCGAGCCCGACCGCGAGGGGAAGGTGATTTTCTCTCTCAGCCGCATGGGCTCCGCCATCGCCATGGCGGCGCTGACCACCTTCGTCGCTGGGGCCATGATGATGCCCTCGACCGTGTTGGCCTACACCCAGCTGGGCACGTTCATGATGCTGATCATGTGCATCAGCTGGGCGTTCGCCACCTTCTTCTTTCAGTGCATGTGCCGCTGCCTGGGACCCCAGGGGACCTGTGGCCAGATCCCACTGCCCAAAAAGTGTCAGGTGTTCTCTGAGGTCACGTCCCCGAGCCCCTCGCCTCAAGGGAAGGGCTCCGGCCTCGGGAAGTACCAGCTGGACAGCAGGGGCGGGGAGGTGGAGCATTACGAGTTGGAGCCATTGGCGTCCAGTCAGAAAACTGAAGATAAACCCAGAGAGGAGCAGGAGGTGTGCGCTCAATTTTACAACGGGATCCCTCCTCACCACCACACCGCTCCTTATTCACACATCCATTACAAGAGCAAAACGGAGGTCGGCAGAACTGGCCCTGAGAACGGCCTCGTAAGCACACCGCCCAGGTGCCAGTATTCTCAAAACACTAACTGCACATGTGGGGACCCTTCTCCTCCTCCTCCTCCTCACCACCTGTCTCAGCAGTGGACCCCCAACTCCTGCACTCAGCCTCCCCAGGACCCTCCTACCTGCCCTCCCACCCCTCAGCTCTTTCCGCTCTCAGGAAACGCCCCAAGCAAACCGAACGCAGCCCTGGACCCAGTCTATGCGCACATGGAATGCCGCATGCACTATGTCCACTGCCCCCCCGCCCATTTCCACCACTGCTCCCAGGGAAGAGTAGTGGCCCCCAGCAGGCAAGGACCTGCCCACAGCTGCCATCTCAGGAAGTACTGCGTCCACACCGCAAGCCTGCAGGCCGGTTCAGCCAGAGAGCAGAGACCTGCGATGACCACGCCTCCGAACCAGGACGGTGGCCCAGCTCCCGGCTCGGAGCCCGCGGGGCAAGAGGACGACCACAGACATGAAACGAGGCCCTCGAGCCCCGACAGTAGCCAAATTATCAGCACCCCAGCCCAGACTCAATGCCCTCCCCCCTCACTGGGCTCGCCGCACACAACCAGTCACGAAACACAGAAGGGAAGGGACAGCGACAACCACGCGTCCACCACAACCACAGATACAACAATGCAATCAGACACTTGTAAAATCCCTGGCAACCAGGAGAAGCTCAAAAGTATTCCCGTCACACGGGAGGAAAGCATCAAAAAGTGCAACTCCAAAAGAGAGCGGGCGTCCTCCGCCTCGCCAAAGAAACTCTACTGTTTTAACAGGACGTTGAAAGTGAAGTGCAATTCAGCTTCAGAGTTTAACGTGCCAAAAACTGAAACCAGCGTGCCTCCTATTGCAATAAACACCAATCCTTCTTCTGAAAGTTTATGCTGATGATGAATTGGTATTTTAATAAAAAACCTCAATCCAGAACAAACAGCAAATGTCCAAAAAAAAAAGGAACAATGCCTATAATGTGCAATCAAACAAGGTTTGTGATGCTGACCAAGTGCCTCAAAGTGTTTCATAAAACAGCCACTAAATATAATCTGTTTACGTTTCTTTTTATATCCACCAGGTCTTCACGTGCCAGATTATATGTTCTATTTTACATTAAGTTAAAGTTATATTAGGAATGCACCGATACCACTTTTTTTCAGACCGAATACAAGTACTTACATTTGGGTACTCGCCGATACCGAGCACTGATATGAGTACTTCTCTGTGCCAAAAGACCCTCGTTAACAGCCAGCTGGAAGGCGTGAGCGACACACAGCAGGCTGAGGAGTCCCGCATACAAGGCGGTGCGCCGCGACCGGTATCGGTGCATCCCTAAGCTATATCATTATGGGAAATTAATGGTGTTTTCACAAAGGCATCTTCATGAAAATGAAAGTGTTAAAATGCTCATACAACAGCCATTTGCACCGACGATGAAATGGAATAGTATATATTGTGTGTAATTATAAATATATGTTGTCAGATATGATCACATCAACCATACAACAGAAATGTGCCACATTTTACAAGCTGGTAAAAAGTCATTGCCTGACACTTTTTGTATTTATGGGAGCTAGTGTTAAATTCGGTGTGTTTCGAGTCGCCACACGCCTCAGATAAAAGATGTACTGTATGATTAAAATGTCTTTTTTATTACTTTTGTCCTGCTGGCTCCTATTGTCTGCTCTTCCTATCTTGTGTGTACACACACACACACACACACAGACCATAAAATGAGACGAGGCTCCGTTCAAAGAAGAGGGTATATCTTTAATCATAACAGTCTACACCTGTTTCATTGTCTCAGGACTGCTGGCGCCTTCAGTGCTATCTGTTACATCTGGCCTCAGGTCATTGACTGGATTTTAAAGTGGGCTGGCTGCCTGCTCTTTATGCTCATGTAGACTTGATTTACACCAGAATAACAGATTTGTATTACAGGTTGTTATACAGATCTCATCTTCTCACAGCTACAAGTCCATCTACAGCGGTGGTTCCCAACCTATTTTTGGGCTGGTCCACAGAGGGCCAGCCCTACGAACGCAGAAGTCTGTCGCCGAGTGATTGAGTGAGTGATGACGTTACACGGCCGAGTGGTGGAGTTTCCTCATCGGCTCTTTCAAAATGAAAAGTCTGTTATAATGAGCCCATCCAGCGCAACGCGTCCGACTCGCGAAACTTGGACCAAGTTGTGAAACTAGGCGATCTAGTTCTAAAATGAAACCAGATTAAGCAGTGACATCATCGCCTGTTTCTCACTTAAAATGTTTTCAGATGTAGATTTTGGTTGATTTTTTTGATGGAATAACAGGAAGTTTACGAGCAGGCCGCCATATTGTTTCCTGTTTGAAACGGCAAGCAGAAAACCAGGAATCAATCAGTTGCATTCCACGGCAGAGTACGTCACCGCTTGAACGGCCAGTGCGTCCCTTAGTGTCCTCGCCGGACCTGGTGGACATGAACCGCTGGATTTAACATTATAGACATGACCACTGACTATTTGTTGAACAATTTAGCCATAAATTCACAGACTGACCGTATATGGTCCAGACATATACTGTGTACTCGGTATGGACCGAGTCTCGTTTCTTGAAGCCCCCCTACTTGTATCTAAGAAAAGCTGCGACCACACCCTCAAATTTTCTGACGTCAACACCCTAACAAAATTACAATTCCTCGAATAAAATCCTCAATTTGTATCTTTTTTTAATAAATCAACTGTCTTTAATGAACTCGTCAGTGTGAGAGCAAACAGTCTTTTTGCACCATCAGTGAAAAATGTTGTTTTTGAAAGGCTGAATGCCAACAAATTAGATAAAAACATTTTATGAATTTTGGAAATGACTACATTTGTCTTTTTTCAATACAATTTGACTTTTGGACTTTACAACACTTAGTTATTGGAAATGTTTGGATCATACAAGTCTGAAGCAATCCTACGCAGCCGACACTGGAATCTAATTCTACAAATAGTATAATACTAATAATATTAGCCTAGCCTGATCTTTATCTGCAACTGAGCATACATACTGGGTTTAAACAGTACGTGGCCCACTACTAAATATATTTTTAAATCATTTTATATACAGACTTTTGTATAAATAATTCAGTAAGTGTGTTATGATTTTAGTTATACATTTGCAAATCAAATTTTGACAACCTCAGAGCAGACAAATCCTCGCGCACCCCTTGGGATCTTTGGCGCCCCAACTGAGGGGGGCCCGGACCCCATGTTTGGAATCACTGATCTACAGCATTTCCATTCAGGAACTGTTTAAAGGTCCCATATTGTAAAAAGTGGGATTTTCATGTCTTGTATATTATAAAGCAGGTTTAAGTGCTATATAAATACTGTTAAACTATCAAAACGCTCAATATACGGAAAAATACACACAGCCCGTATTCAGAAATTGTGCGTTTGAAACAAGCTGTTAGGATTTCAGTCCATTTGTGATGTCACAAATATACAATATTTAGACCATTACACGGTTTTAAACGTAAACATTCTAAATGTGTCCCAGTTTATTTCCTGTTGCAGTGGATGTAAATTACATCAGGTGACAGGAAGTAAACATGGACCCAAGCTGTTGCCTAGCAATGCAATTCCGTTGAAATGCACTAAATCGGAGTGTTTCAGACATAGGGTAAATACAGGTATATTCAGACAGACAGTATGAGGAAAATAAAGTTTTTTTTAACATTACAGCATGTATACATGTTTTAGTAGAAACACAAAATACAAGTATGAACCTGAAAATGAGCAAGATATGGGACTTTTAAGTTCAGAAATGGGTTTGGGAATTGCATAATAAACGTAAAACCGTAATCATAAAATCATTTTAGGAGCTGGGTTAATAGGGTAAAAGAAAAACAACTGTGTTGTGTGCTGCGTTCTGCATTACATCAAATGAAAGAAGTGCTCTAAACGTTGAAGCAGGGAAGAGCAGACTGCTTTAATTACAGGGAGACGACACTCTGGCATTAAGCGAGCGACCCAGCTGCCATCAGCGGCGGTTTAACAAATCTATATTTTGAATGAGTTACTCTCTTGTAATATTTCCAGGGCGACGTTGGAGCGAGATCTGCTGACTGTTGTGCCTGTTTTGTCTTTGAAACCGGGCCTATGCGGTTTGTATGTTGGCCTTCTCCAAACTATTGGGAGAATATTAAAGGAGCAAAGAGGCTTTTCACATTCAGTGTTAAATCAGCTATAATCAATATGTTTACAATAACAATGGACTAAATTGTTATGTGTATGAGAACGTTGTCTTGTAGGGATGAACCTACAAAGAAATTATCACCCAACTCTGCAGTTCCCCTCAGCCATACGGAGCTTTAGCATCTTTCAGCTTGTTGTTTTGGTTTTTCAGTCCCGCCACTCTTGCTGTTTTGGTTCACTCTCCCCTCTGCCCTGGCAGTGGTTTGGGCCACGGCAAGCTGTTTTCAGCTAAAAAGCTCTGATAAACACACTGTACGCTACGTGCCCAGTACCAAGGCCTATGGAAAGGAGGCTGTGTCACGCGTCATATGTTTTTGGGGTACAACGCATGCGCAGTAAAATCTGGTCTGCACTCGCCGAAATTGAGCCAATCGGAACGCACGACCGCAGCTTCAGTTACACTGCGCATGTGTTATACCCCAATTTTAAATGCCGTAATGTTCAACAAAAACCTTTATTGTCCTCGTACTGTCTGTCTGAATATACCTGTATTTACCCTCTGTCTGAAACGCTCCGTTTTAGTGCATTTCAATGGAACTGTAACGGAATTGCGTTGCTAGGCAACAGTTTGGGTCCATGTTTATTTCCTGTCAGCTGATGTTATTTACATCCACTGCAACAGGAAATAAACTGGGACACATTTAGAATGTTTATGTTTAAAACCGTGTTATGGTCTAAATATTGTAGATTTGTGACATCACAAATGGACAGAAATCCTAACGGCTTGTTTCAAACGCAACAATTTCTGAATACGGGCTGTGTGTATTTCTCCGTATATTGAGCGTTTTGATAGTTTAACAGTATTTATAAAGCACTTAAACCTACTTTATAATATAAAAGACATGAAAATCTCACTTTTTACAATATGGGACCTTTAAAACATGTATCTTTCATCATGTGGCCAGAAACACACCTCCTAATGAAAGCTAGTATCAGCTTGATGTGTAAATATACAAATGCATGCTAACAAGTTGATAGCTTGTTTCTACTGACCCCAAGTGGCCAAAATCTGTTATTGCAGGTTTAGTCCACCTGGCAGCTGCCCAGTGGGGGAGACCGGGAGCAATTGTAACATCTCAATTTACACTAATCAGAAGCGAGACAGAACCATGGAACTCATTATGCACATGATCTGTGATGATCCCTCTCTGACTGCCAAAGGACAAACTGGCGTCTCATACGATTAAGTCATTTGTTTGTCATAGTGACTTGATAAGGCTGCTAATGGTAATTTCCGTTCCTGCTTTTTAGGCAAAAAAAAAAAGCTGTTAAGCCTTAAGTTTAGGGGAAAATGTTGTGTTTTGGCTTAAAATAACTAAGAACACAAAGACAACTATACGCTGTTGGTTTTACACGGGATGTGAACTCTGGTCTCCTGGTGTGTAGTAGGCCCCTATTGACCCACATCTATGGGGCTTATAGCAACTGATAACGCCTATTTCATAGTCTGACAACAGTCTAATCGGCTGGCTTTTCACACAAACACAACTCAGGAGCATGGTTAATGTATTTTAAAGCTGGGACTCCCAACTGTCCCTTATTGAGCTGTATATCTAAACTGGTGACAGAATGATGTAGACATGATATCCCTCCTTTTTGATCCCTCTTTCCCTCTATGACCACTCCAACCTCCCTCTTTCCCTCTTTCTTTCTTTCTTTCTTTCTTTCTGATACTAAATCCATTCCAACAAGTGCAGAAAACACCTGTTTCCTCAGAGGTCAGCTGGGAAAAGAAGCAGCCATCCTCTCCGATCGTCTTTCTGCTGCCTGTCTTGCCTGCAGTGAGTTCACTGCTCACAGTGAGTTCACATAGTGGGTCAGAGAGATGTGTTCTGGGGACAGGGGGATTCACACTGAAGCACCAAACTGAAGTTAGTGGTCTCTTTTTGGCTTGATAATAGTCTTACTCACACTTTGGTCCAAAATCCGGGAAGCAGTTACTCCAGAGATCCCACATTTCACTGCCTTTCTTCTGATGTGGAATTTCACCACCAATCGTCTTCTCGCTATCTTCAAGAGCTGCTTTGACATCTCAAATTGAATGTTTTATTATTTTTTCCGTCCCAGACATTTTTCACATTGTGGTTGTGGAGGGGCGCTTCTGTGGAAATATTATTAACTCATCACAAGGCATTCATTTCAACTACTTTCTGTTTTTAACCACAATCTTGTGGAGTCACTTTTGTGTCTTTATTATGCAATCAAACAGAATTAGGTTTGAGAGCAAAACTTTCCACACTGTAATCAAAAAAGGTTTTATTGCAAGTAAAATCAATTTGTGAATAAAAATGTATAAATGCAAATCCAAAAGTTTTGTTTGCTGTTAGCTTAATCTCAATAGCTTAATCTTGTGGACAAACAAAACTTTGGATTTACAAACAAAACTTTTGGATTTACAAACAAATAACAAATTTACAAACAAAACTTTGGGATTTATAAAGAAAACTTTGGAATTTGCAAACAAAATTTTTGGATCTGCAAATAAAACCTTTGTATTTTAAAACAAAACCAAATTTTGGGATTTATAAACAAAACTTTTGGGTATACAAACAAGACTTTGGGATTTATAAACAAAATGTTTGGATTTGAAAACAATTTTTGGATATGCAAACAAAACTTTTGGATTTACAAACAAAACTTTTGGATTTGCATTAATACATTTTTAATCACAAATTTTTTTTTTTGCAATAAAACATTTTTTGATTGCAGTGTGGCAACTTTTGCTCTCAGACCTATTCTATTTGATTTCATAATAAAGACACAAATGTAACTCCATACAACCTTGGCTCGAAGAAAGCTGCTGGAAAATTGATGGATGATGCACAAATCCTGCTCTACTTTGAAAACATTTCACCCCGGGCAGGCTGCCGGTGTCAGAGAGGATGGAGGAAAAGTACCGCTATGCTTTTGCTGCTTCTTTCCTCTCATCCCCGTCACGCCCCCTTAACCCCAGAACAAACTTCCACAAACAAACAAGCCCTATAAAACACATCACGTAAGTAAACTGCCCACACTGGGCTCTCTTGATGCTCCTGTGTTGAAGGAAAGATCTTATTTTGGCTCACAGAGATCAGCTTGTGTTCCCCTCAGCCTCAGATCCCCCATGGCTGCCTTTATTCCCCTCCTCCTCCTCCTCTTCCTCCTCCCAATCACTGCAGTGAAGATGAGTCCCTCAGAGGATCCCTCAGGCTTTCGTGAGCCCCGTAATTATATTTGCTTAAACAGAGGTCAAATATTAGCTGTGGCCATGGGGTAGAGTTTATTACATTTCCCTGCGAGGGAGAATCTCCAAAGCATGTGTGTCTGTTCTAAGTATATTCTGCAGGCCTGAAATAACTGCGAAGAGGCCGCAGAGCTGGAGAGCTTGTTTACAAGGTAAACATTTGCTTCCACTTTTCAAATTAGATCTTGGTGGAGCCGCTGGACTGATCCAGATTCAAGGAAGTGAAAACGTTTTTCTTTTCTTTCTCAGTGCAGGAGGAACATTTTCTTTTGATTGATCTTTTTCTCTATGGAGCCTCGAAACTGACAAAAGACACATCAGAAAGACACGTCAATAAATAGTAAAGTTAAATGGAATACTTTGGGATTTGCAAACAAAACAAATTTTTTGGACAGTTTTTTTCTAATTTTACTGTTTTTAATCAAAATAATTAAAGGGAGTATTTGTAACTTTTAGAATTGCTCGTTAACAGCGACACCTGTGGCTGTGAAGTCAATGAAAATCAGCGTCCTGTTGCTCACGCTTGCTCGCTCTAAATAGACATGAAAGAGCATCGCTAAAAACAGCGAGGCGACACACGTCAGCTAAAAGCACCATATCACTCTATATTTCAGCTGCTTGGCAGTAATGTTAGCTGACCAGACCAAGGTCTCTCCATGAATCAATGCTGATCCTAGTGTTGCCTTTTCCTCAGGGTCCACAGCGAGTAACGTTGTCGTCTCCGCCCGCAGCCGAATAGATCAGGGAGACACCGGCACCCGGTCGGTAACAAGACGATAACGTTTCTCTCTGCGGAGCCCCGTCACTTCATAAGACACAGAAAACCTCTGTTGGTCTGGAGGAGCTGCAGCAGTTATTTCTGCACAAACGTCCACTGTACATTCACTAGGTAACTCACATAAACTAACTCTCCTGCAGTGTGGAGTGAGCGCGCGTTCACGTCTAGAGGTGGAGCGAGTACGTGAGAACGAGTGTGTGAGTGAAGGCAGGCAGGCAGAGGAGGAGAGGCTCCGGCCACATGCGAGCATGCATATGCGAGCCCGCATGTGTCCCGACCCGTTCCATTTATACGCTTAAAAAGTTACAAACAGTCCCTTTAATTTCACTCTTCAATTAAATCTTTCACTTGCTAATTTAATTTTCCAACTTTGTCATTTTCCTCATCTTTTGGTCTTGGAACACATTTATGTATTGCCTATTCGTGACCACATTTCCCATCTTCCTAATGCTTATATGATGACATTTCACACAGAAATTAGTCTAGGGACTAATAGCGTCAGCGGGTAGAAGCTGCTATTCAGCGAGAACAAGAGCAGCAAGAATTCATCATGGAAAAAGAAAAGGAGATTTTGAAGCTGCAGGAGGATGCAAAGAACTTCATCACTTTGGAGAACTTGGATCAGCGTATAGTAACGCTATAGCTATACGTTACTGTATAGCGTTACTATACAGTAACGTATAGCGTTACTATACGCTGTGTAACATAACTCAAGAAATGAGAAAATTGTGTGATTAACTAATAATTTATCTGAAAACATTGTCTGGTATAAACACCCTGAGCTCCGGTCATTTTTAGATCAGGGGTTCTCACACTTTTTGGGGCCAGGGGACACTCACTGGGGAGAACATTTTCCAAGCACCCCCTGTAACAGTGGGGGTGTACTGTAGGGTTAATGAGAAGTTTAGCTTCAGCTAGGTAGCTAGGCTGAAAAAGGCTGCTGCTCAGTGTGTTTAGCCCGTGAATGTATTTAGCCACCAGCATTTTCAGTTAAAGCAGCAGTGGGTAGAAATGGAGCAAATATGCTTAAAAACAAGTTATTTTTATAAAACAGTCTATAAAAAACAGTCACACTATATCCTGACAGTAGTACATGAGACAGGTAATCTGAAAATAAATCATGTTCCTCTGTATCCTCCGGTGTTCCTAATGGAATCTGCAAGATTTCACAGACCGGAGGAAAACAAGCAATCAGAGCTGATCTGAGGTCTGCTGTCCATCTGCCGTCTCTGAGCAGCTGTCAATCACTTGTAAACTCCGACCAAACAGTCAAACTAGGCAGCGCTGATCAAATATGAATCAATATTCTGTTACATTAATGTCTATTTCTCTCCTCAGATGTTTTCAGAATCATCTTGTAGTGTACTGTTTAGCTGTAAAATGAGAAAGTTTGTGACCCGGCAGCCATGTTGAGATCAGTTGAGGAAATACCAAGCACCGCCCACCAGCCGGAGCACAGCCAATAGGAACGCTCTCTATCTCTGAAATGACCTGTGATTGGTCAAAGTGTCCTGTCACAGGCTAGATTTTCTAAAGCCTGAAAACAGAGCCATGAGGAGGAGCAGAAGTCTAGTTATCTCTCAGAACACTTGAATTACAATATGCTGAAAGGTTACTATGGAATTTTTTTGCCTACTGCAGGTTTAAGCTAGCCAACCACTCAGTCCTCTCGATTTCGCCTATCTTACTATCATATAAGGAAATGTGGTGAGGAAAACAGGAAACGTTGTTTGAGGAAAACAGAACTGATTACTGAACTGAACGTGTGCTAAGAGCCGAAAAAAACATGAGCTTGTGAAAGCTAAAAATAACTGATTGTTAGTATAGGAAAAAAAAAATCAAATAAAAGGTTTTCCCTTTTTAAAGGTCCCATATCATGCTCATTTTCAGGTTCATACTTGTATTTTATGTTTCTACTAGATCATGTTTACATGCTGTAATGTTCAAACAACACATTATTTTCTTCATTCTGTCTGCCTGAATATACCTGTATTCACCCTCTGTCTGAAACGCTCCGTTTTAGTGCATTTCAACGGAATTGCGTTGCTAGGCAACAGCTTGGGTCCATGTTTACTTCCTGTCAGCTGATGTCATTCACATACACTGCAACAGGAAATAAATTGAGACACATTTAGAATGTTTATGTTTAAAACTGTGAAATGGTCTAAACATTGTAGATTTGTGACATCACAAATGGACAGAAATCCTAACGGTTTCTTTCAAATGCAAAGTTCCTGAATACGGGCTGTGTGTGTTTATCTGTGGATTGAGGGTTTTGATACTTTCACAGTATATCACTTAAAGTATATCACTTAAACCTGCTTTATAACATAAAAGACAGGAAAATCTCACTTTTTACAATATGGGACCCTTTAAATTAGTTTTTACATTCCATTTGAATGATGTATACAAAAGTATTATTTATTGATGAATTCACATTCTGGGCCTTTATATAGCATCATAGCCTATAGCCTACATCCAAATGATACCACCACATTTTGGGGGGTAGTAACACCATTTTCAAATCCATAACCGGTAAAAAAAAATCACAACTGCGTAATAAAAGCAGGCCAGACAGATGTTAATGTTGTACTGTGTTGAGATTAATGGACTGTCCACAGTGTATAAGCAGCAGGAGCCTGCAGACGGGCCGTAATGTTCACAACAGCTGGCTCATAAAGGCTGGGAGGACGCAGGCCGCCGGGGCCAGCGGGGCCAACGGGACGGAAGCGTTCCTCTGCCCAGTAGCTTCCTGTTTTCAGACACACGGCTCGAATGAAAAGGAAACCTGCTGACCCCCAGATCCACTCTCATCTTACAGTCCCACAAAAATCTGAGTGCTTAGAGAGATGGTAGCTGTTAGAATGAGTTTGTGTCATTAAAATGAGTCCTTGTTGAATGTGACACGCCCATAAACACTCTTGATGTGGTGATCTGTTACTTCCTCAGTAATACTGGGTTTTCACTGATCCACTCACTGACAGCTAACGCCATCTAGTGGTGACAATAGCACATGAAAATCCAAAAGGGACCTTCATTATTTTTCCCAACCAGGCACCTGAACAGTCACCCCCATGTTTTTTTCTTTATTTTTTTGGGAGTTGGATGGTATTTCTGTGATTATTTAAAAAAAATGGATGCCCAAAATCATTCACACTGAGCTTTAGGTTGGGCGAACCAAACCAAAGGCAGAGGAAAAAAATCCCATTAAATGAATTTAAAGCTTCAGTAGGCAGTATGTTTTTAGCATCATTGGGCAAAAATCCCATAATAACCTTTCATCATATTGTAATTCAAGTGTTCTGAGAGAAAACTAGACTTCTGCTCCTCCTCATGGCTCTGTTTTCAGGATTTAGAACATCTAGCCTGTGACGGGAGACTTTGACCAATCACAGGTCATTTCAGAGAGAGAGCGTTCCTATTGGCTGTGTTCCGGTCATGTGACTGGAACTTGGCGTTCCTTCACCAGATTTCACAATGGCGGCGGCGTCACACGTTCTCATTTTACAGCTAAACCGTGCTACAAGATGATTCTGAGAACATGTGAGGAGAGAAATAGACATTAACGTAACAGAATATTGATTCATATTTGATCAGCGCTGCCTAGTTTGACCGTTTGGTCGGAGTTTGCGAGTGATTGACAGCCGGCTCTCAGAGACGGCAGATGGACAGCAGACCTCAGATCAGCTCTTACTGCTTGTTTTCCTCCAGTCTGTGAAATCTTGCAGATGCCGTTAGGAGCACCGGAGGACACAGAGGAACATGATGTTTTTCAGGTTACCTGTTTCATGTACTACGTTTTATTCATATTTGCTCCAATCTCGCCTACTTCAGCTTTAAGTGTGTTTTGAATAAATTCTGATGCAACCGTAAAAACATATATCTTATACATTGAGAAATTCTTTACTCAAACCATGAAAAAAATAAAACAAACATCTTTTATTGAATCGTTTGACTTAAAAACTCAAGCTGGAAGATAAACGTATATTTTTAACCCTCTGAGACCCAAAATCGACACGTTTTTGTCTTTTTCCGAAGACTAATGTGAGATGCAGCTCAGCACTGTGTGTCAAGTTGTTCTAGTCATAAATCAGAAATAAACATGAATGAATGAATTATTTAAAATATATTGTAGAAGTGTACAAGGGCTTAGAACATGATAATAGAAGTATATGATGGTCATCCTCATGCTCTATAGGTCTCATAAGTTGTTGCAGCAAATTTTCGGGTTGATACCATTTATTACACAGATTTGGTGCTAAATTCAACCTTTTTTTACCACTCGAAAATTAATAAAATGATTAATAATCCCTTCAAAATATTGCATTTTTCGGCGATTGGATGGTGAGTACCTCTGTTGTGTAAACTGCTCAGAAACCCCCTTATTGTCAATCTAGCTAGGAAAGCCATCCATCCTCTGAATGCTCCAGGTCTCTAGTCTGATCCATCCATCCTCTGAATGCTCTAGGTCTCTAGTTTGATCCATCCATCCTCTGAATGCTCTAGGGCAGGGGTCAGCAACCTGCGTCTCCGGAGTCACATGCGTCTCTGTAGCTCCTCTCCAGAGGCTCCGTGTGGATTTATAAAAATGGAAATGAATAACTGTCTTTTGTTTACATTTTCATTTTTATTTATCATTGTTGTAGGTCTATGGTACGACGGTACGACGGAGTATTAAGGCCACATTGAGGAAAAAAATAAATCTGAGATTTCGAGAATAAAGTCGTAATATTATAAAGTAGCAATTTTACGTGTTATTTTCTTTTTTCTCGTTAAGTTATGACTTTATTCTCGTAAAATTAGGACTTTTTTTCTCGTAATGTTCCAACTTTTTTCTTGTAATATTCTGACTTTATTCTGTAAATCTCAGATGTTTTTTCCCTCAATGTGGCCCTAATACTCTGTAGTACATTTGGTCTTTGGCCCTCACTGCATTAGACTTATACACTCACCGGCCACTTTATTAGGTACACCTTGCTAGTACCGGGTGGTCTTCATCTGCTTCAAGGTTGGACGTATTGTGCGTTCAGAGATGGTATTTTACATACCTTGGTTGTAACGAGTGGTTATTTGAGTTCCTGTTGCCTTTCTATCATCTCCAACCACTCTGCCCATTCTCCTCTGACCTCTGACATCAACAAGGCATTTCCGTCCACTCACTGCCGCTCACTGGATCTGTTCTCTTGTTGGGACCATTCTCTGTAAACCCTAGAGATGGTTGTGGTGAAAATCCCAGTAGATCAGCAGTTTAATACTCAGACCAGCCCGTCTGGCACCAACAACCATGCCACGTTCAAAGTCACTTAAATCCCCTTTCTTCCCCATTCTGATGCTCGGTTTGAACTTCAGCAAGTCGTCTTCACCACCTCTAGATGACGTAATGCATTGAGTTGCTGCCATGTGATTGGCTGATTAGCTA
>CAKAOH010028858.1:0-19952 GCA_916701665.1 Sebastiscus tertius
GGTCAAACTAGGCAGCGCTGATCAAATATGAATCAATATTCTGTTACGTTAATGTCTATTTCTCTCCTCAGATGTTTTCAGAATCATCTTGCAGTGCACATTTTAGTTGTAAAATGAGAAAGTTTGTGACGCCAACGACATTGTGAAATCTGGTGAAGGAACGCCAAGTTCCGGTCACATGACCGGAGCACAGCCAATAGGAACGCTCTCTCTCTGAAATGACCTGTGATTGGTCAAAGTCTCCCGTCACAGGCTAGATGTTCTAAAGTCTGAAAACAGAGCCATGAGGAGGAGCAGCAGTCTAGTTTTCTCTCAGAACACTTGAATTACAATATGCTGAAAGGTTATTATGGAATCTTTGCCCAATGATGCCAAAAATATACTGACTACTGAAGCTTTAACATGAACCTCTGTGACTGAGTATACCTGTTGTGATTAATACACCATTTAACATCAGAGAACTGGCTGATATGACTAACACACCAGTTGTGTAAATCTTCATGATAGTTTTAGGTGTATTAGAGACTGGGCCTAAAGATCAGTCTATCTGTCCCCCCCATCACTTTGGTCCAGAGCAAGAAATCACAAATATTACTGGCCAGGTTTTCATTACATTGTCCTCTGCTGCTTTTGACCATTCTTTTTTTTTTTTTTTTTTTTTTAATCTGATTCTTCTAAATTACCTCTATTTTGTGGTAATGCAATACTAATATATTAATATAATACAATACCTAAAATGAGATAGTTTCTTCTCTGCACTTTAACTTTAACCACAGCTCTATGTTAATGGTGATCGCCTGATGGGCCATAGAAATACAGGCGTCTGCACAGAGCCAGGCATGGCAGGCATGTGTCATTAGTGTTGTGGAATTTCTTATACGCAGGTTGACTCATCAGCAGGGAGGGGGAGGCTGAGGAGACGTTGATGTCTTCAACAGAAGGTTTTATTGAAGCTTGATCAAGGAGGATTGTCAGGTCTCCCCAGTGATGTGTTCGCTGCGTGAAGGCCTCACAACTCTAACCATCTATACCCCCCAGTGCTCAGTCTTTTACGTGAACAACACGTCCCGTCGGTGGCATACCTTCCGAGAGACTCTGCTCCTCTGTGACCTTGGTTGCCTCAGCGACGGGCTCCACTCCTTAACTGTAGACGCGGCTGCACAGATAAGACGTCTCGCTCTCAGATAGAAATGCAACCCAGTGGAGCCAACATGAAGGACGGCCAACCGCACAATGGCTGACCCATCGAGCCAGAGCGAGAGAGGACTCAGAGACAGAGCCCTGCGACTTCAAGGAATAGATGGAAAATTCCATCACAACCCCTTTTGTTTACATCCACACTAATTACCTCCCAAGTGTGAACTGTTAATTTAGCAACTGAGCACCAGAGCATCACTAGGGTTGATCTCCTTCACGCAGTAATGACTAATAGAAACAGTCAAAACTCAAAACAGTCACATATCATGTTTATAATGCATGGTTATATTTCTGATGATAATGGGCGGCACAGTAGTGCAGTGGTTAGCCTCACAGTAAGAGAGTCGCAGGTTCAAACCCGGCTTGGGGTCCTTCTGTGTGGAGTTTACATGTTCTCCCCGCATTAGCGTGGGTTTTCTCCGGGTGCTCAGGTTTCCTCCCACAGTCTCAGTTAGGTTACTTGTCGACTCTAAATGTCCCGTAGGTGTGAATGTGAGTGTGAATGGTTGACTGTGTCTCTGTCTCTATGTGTCACCTTTGTGATAGTCTGGAGACCTGTCCAGGGTGTACCCCGCCTTCACCCAATGACAGCTGGGATCGGCTGAGACTGTGATAAAAAAATAAAAAAACAGGTATTGATCATGTTGCTGATGTACTCCTGAACTTGCGGAAGGACTCTCGATGTCTGTGAAGTACACTGCACCAGTATGTGAGTGTCCGTAGATCCAGCAGAATGTTAACTCATGCATGTATAGCGCACATGCAGAGATGTAACAGATTCACATCATCATGTTAACACAGAGTCTGTGTCATGATTAATATTTCTAGTGTCCAGCGGTAGGTGTAGTTACGTCATTCTGAGTGGAAACAAAGAACTGCATCGATCACACAGTTAAGGCACTTGGCTCTGACCGGAAGTGAGACATGTTTCCTTCACAATAAAAGCACTCAAATGAATACGATATGAACGAGCATTGGAATTCACTATATAACAAACCTGACAGCTGTCAATCTAATCCGTGCAATCATTCTGGTGCTCACTGTTGTGAAGTGGCAAAATAAATCCTATGGATTATAATATATAATATAATATAATTCTAATAATACTTCACCTTTGCAGTACAGGCTGTAGCTTCATGTATTTTTTCTTTATTCCCAGTTTCCCTCTCATATGCACTGTATGTGCTATTTTTACACTGTGCATTGTAATATTTGATTTAGAAATGTATATCTCTTTAGAAATAAATGATGTAGCTGGCTCTACTTT
The DNA here is from genome assembly GCA_916701665.1 of Sebastiscus tertius. Classification (NCBI taxonomy): domain Eukaryota; kingdom Metazoa; phylum Chordata; class Actinopteri; order Perciformes; family Sebastidae; genus Sebastiscus; species Sebastiscus tertius. Next base: position 2,465 of record CAKAOH010028858.1, read on the forward strand.
TTTATGTGCTCAGCCGGGTCTCCCTTGAAAATGAGATCTTAGTTTCAATTTAACTGGTTATAATAATGGTTATAATGAGGGATGCTCATTTTGAAAAAATGTCTTAAGCGATAACCGACCCTCGTTAACGGATTATTAACTGTTAACCGACAAGATTTGTGCCTCACATGCAGCGGTGTACCAGCTGCAGTGTATGAGGACAACAGACAGCTGAGTCCACAGTTCACCATCTGGGAGCCTATGCTGCGTTCACTGTCTCCAGTTCACCATCCGGGAGCGTTAACTTAGCAGGCACCCACTTTCCCAATAAAAGTCTCCATCGCATATTTAGTGTAATTTAGCAGGTTGTCAGCTGTGTGTCTACCCGGCATAACGACACTCTGTCTGCCCGGATTAACAATAGCAATTTTCCGACAAACAGTGTGTGTGTTTGTGCTACATTACCAGCGGCTAGCATTGCCGGTGACTCTGTGCCCATTGCAGGCACACACATATGCTCTGTCAGCGCAGCGTAACTTCAGTGAATGTGTGTGTCGTCGGTGGCGTTATAGCTGTGAACGTAAGTGTAGCATACAGTGTGTGTACCGTAGGGATGCACTGATACCACTTTTTTCAGACGGAGTACAAGTACAAGTACTTACATTTGGGTACTCTCCGATACCGAGTACCGATACGAGTACTTCTCTGTGCCAAAAGACCCTCGTTAACAGCCAGCTGGAGGGTGAGAGCAACACACGGCAGGCTGGGGAGTCCCGCATACGAGGCGGTGCGCCACCACCGGCTCTAGGTCGGCTTGGAAATGCTCGGGGCAAAGGTGGCTCACGGCCGCAGCTTTACAGCGCTCCCCACCTGGACCTCACCACACTGTGGACAAAGGGCTCACTGCTCCCAGTGCAGACTGTCCTCAGTGTGCCCCAATCGCGCCGTGCCGCCAGATCGGGGCTCGGCCCACGTAAAAGGCGCCGGGGGTCTGCGGCGATGTCGGCAACCCACCCGACCCGTCTTGAAACACGGACCAAGAAGTCTAATGCATGCGCAAGTCAGAGAGTGCAAGCAAAACCCCGTGGCTCAATGAAAGTGAGGGCCGGCGCGCGCCGGCTGAGGTGGGATCCTGGCCAAGCGAGGTCGGGCGCACCACTGTAAAGTGGTATCGGTGCTGTTGTATCGGAGCCGTTTTGCGAGTACGAGTACATGAGCACAGTATCGGACCGGATACCCGATACTGGTATCGGTATCGGTGCATCCCTAGTGTACAGTTTATTTGTTGGTGAATAAATGCTACGAGGCTACAACTCCTCCGCTCAAGCGAGCGATAGAAGGGAGCCAACTTCCTGTATCTGTAACGCCGCTTAAGGTGGGCTCTTAAGGTGGACCAGCTTTTCTCCTTAAACTGACGACTTTTTCTCAGCTCTTAAATTAATTATTAATATCTGTTATAACCGATGGCGTTAATCGGTTAAAATGCTTAATGTCGGTTAACGGTTAATTATCAACATCCCTGGTTATAATAGCATGCTTAATGTATTTCACAACTGTCCAGGCATTCGCTCTGTGTTTTTTGATGTTGTCTGTCACGGTTGGTGTGTGAGGCAACAGGGATTGGACCGAAATGCAGACAGTACAGGAGGCAGCGTGATGAATTCAGTAGTTTATTGGAGAAACAAGAGTATGGATGGGCTAACAGGGTGCAGCAGGTTCGGGTCGGATTTGGTTACTATATCTCTTGGACTCTGTAGCAGACAAGGAGAATATAGAGTGGCTTTCAAGTCCTCTGCCAGTCCAGGTAGCCACTTCGCCAGGTCAGGTTTGGAAGAAACTGCCCGGATTGCCAGTGTCAGAGCTGCCTCTTTGCACTCAATACTGTCATTTCAGCAGTGGCTAAGAAGGCACTGAACTGTGTGAATCACCTCATCAACTTCCTCCACCGAACATGCTTCATCCACTAGGTCCATTTTTGGTCAGTTCGGACTGTCACGGCTGGTGTGAGAGGCAACGGTGATTGGACCCAAATGCTGACAGTACTGGGCTGGTATTTGTAGAGCTGGATCTAACCAGAGGGAATGGGAAGCTGGTGGGAAAGGAAAGGAGGGAACGTCCGAGGACATCTGGTGGATGGAAGGAAAATGGTAAAGGGCCTGGGTAATGGAGAATGTAGCTGAAGAGGAGGGACAAAGAAACTGTGACAAAAATTGTGACAGTTGGAAACTGTTGTTTTATACAGCTGTGTTACATTTGCCAGGGAAGTGTGGTTTTACTGCAAATCAACCCTATTTTACTCTTATAGAAATGATTGAAGCCTTGTGTTTAGGTTAGATTATGGTAGTCTGAACAGTATGATCAGCACATTCTCATTCCAACTCGTCACATACCGCCAGTTGGCATCACATCCCTTCCCCTTGGCGTCACTTTATTTTCGGCATTAAAATCACTATAGTTACTCTTGGTGTCACTTTGGGATTAGGCGACACAGCCACTATAGTTAGGTTTAGGAAAGAAACACATGGTTGGGCTTAATACTACGAAGTTTGTAAAGTGAAAATGAAACTGAAAGTTGTGAACATGTGACACGAACGAACAGCTGATTGTAACAGGAAAGTGAAATTTCACACAGGACACGAGCAGTGGCCTCCTGGATGAAAGCATTGTGTATGTTGGACCCATCCACCTCCCTGCACACCCGCCCTGTGTTTCTTTACGCTTTTTAAACTACGTCACCACACTCCCAGCGCACTTCTCGGAGCGTTTACTATTGTCGTGGATGGGTCAGCTAGTTGTGGGCACTCGGTCGCGGGGTCCCAACGTTATGCCGTCGTCACAGCTTGCGCTCCAGCCTCGGTCTGGGTCCCATTCACATGAACGGAGGAAGGGAAATAACTCTGGATTTGGCTATTAGTGCATTTTATAACTTTAAAAACGTAATTTTTTAAATAAGGACTATTAGAGTGTTTGTACTGGGAAGTTGATTCACCTCAAAAGAAATTATCCACTGAGTTACAAACGTCTCTTTCCCAATGTAAGTCTATGGGGAAAAGTCTTTTTGGACCCAATGGCATCACGTGACAGACACGGAAGTTGCAGTACCGCCGTTTGGCCACGATGAAAGTTGGGATCGACAGCTGGCAATCTTCCTGGGGGCTTGCAGTGAAGTTATATATATATATATATATAGTAGTTATATATAACTATAGGCTCCGGCGATACAGGTTTGACAATAGTATGTACGGAAGTATTTCACTGAAGACACCAATTCAGTGGTGAAGTGTCAGTGGTGTACAGCTATGCTAAAGTACAACAACAACACATCTGCTATGCATAACCATTTGCAGATGAAACACCCGCTGCCAACAGCTAGCACAAGCAGTAACGTTAGCACCAACGAGCAACACACTGTAATGTTACAGATGCAGATGAGCATGAGTAACTTCTCTGAACACCCAGTCACGGACAATCTACTCTACTCCGTCCTACTGAACATGGCTGACAGCACGCTGAGAGCCTGCGAGGAACATAGTCAGGAAAGAGCTCAAAGCATGCTTTAAGCTAAAGTCTGATGCATTGGCAGAGTCCATCCCAATCACGTCATGCATGTTAGACCCCCAGTTTAAGCATCTAAAATTCCTCCCAGAAAATATGAGAGACGATGCCCGGATGCACCTGACTCAGCTGGTGCAAACAGTCGAAGGGGAGGAACAGCCTGGAGCTACAGGTGAACTAAACCACACTGTCAACCATCATACCAAATTTGAAGTTCCTAAGTTAAATAGTTTCCGAGTTCTGCTCTGGAAACGAAATTGTGACACGCGAACGGACGGAAGGACGGAAGGACGGATGGACGGACTAACGGAAGCACGGACACGCGGAGCGCTACATACCCCCGACTACGTTGTCGCGGGGGTATAATGACTATTTCGTAGCCTATTAGCTAATTGGATTGTGTAGCTCAGATAACTTAACTGTAGCTAAGTAGTTGAATAGTTCAAATAAAATCCTACCATTAATGTGTCTGATTTTCACCATAGGTGAACATGATGCCGAGACCGACATCAAGGACAACGTTGGAGTGGAACAGGAGATTCGAAGTGGCAAAAAAGCGAGACTAGTGAGAGACAGCCTACAGAGAGGAGGTCAGGGCCCTGACATCTTGATGCCAGGACAGCGACATCCATCTCAACATCAGCAAAACAAAAGAGCTGATTGTGGATTACAGGAAGCGACAGGGAGAAGGACCCGCCCCCATCTCCATCAACAGGACTACGGTAGAGAGAGTCCGCAGCATCAGGTTCCTCTGAGTTCACATCAGTGAGGACCTGACCTGGACTCATCATATAGACACCATCACCAAGACTGCAAGACAGTGGCTCTTCTTCCTCCGCAGGCTGAGGAGGTTCAACATGGACTCCAGGATACTCTGCAACTTCTACAGGTGCACCATCGAGTCTCCTGACCGGCTTCATCACCACCTGGAATGGCTTTTATGCCGCCCTCAACCATAAGGCTCTAGAGAGGGTGGTGAAACCTGCCCAGCACATCACCGGGATGGAGCTGTCATCCATGGAGGACCTCTACACCCAGCGGTGTAAGAAGAAGGCCAACAGGATTATCAGAGACCCCAACCACCCCAGCCACAGATTGTTCCGCATGCTGCCATCTGGCAGACGGAACCGCAGCATCCGGTCCTGCACCACCAAGCTCAGGAACAGCTTCTTCCTGCAGGCCATAAGACTGCTGAACTCTTGAGCTCCTGAGCTCTACCTCTACCTCTGAGCACTACCTCTATACTGTTACCGTAGCTCTATATACTCTACTTATTTACTATTTTACAAACTGTTTAGTCAAGTTAAGTCAAGTCAATTTTATCTGTATTGCCCAAAATCACAAATCACAAATTTGCCTCAGGGGGCTTTACAATCTGTACAGGATATGACAACCTCTGTCCTTTACAGTGCGACCCTCTCAGCGGATAAGGAAAAACTTAACCAAAAAAAACCTTTTAACAGGGAGAAAAAATGGTAGAAACCTCAGGAAGAGCAACAGAGGAGGGATCCCCCTTCCAGGATGGACAGACGTGCAATAGATGTTGTGTGTACAGAGTAACAGCATAATGAAAATACAACATAGACAATCCATGACAAAAATTAATATGTACAATGTGAATATAAGTGAGAAGGTGGATCCAGGAAGATGTCAAGCAGCTTCCCGGCGTCGCCAAACAGATAGAGCAAAAGCAACACGACCTCCTCTCCAAGCCAGATAGTTAGAGCCAGAGCAACACGACCTCATCTCCACGCCAGACAGATAGAGCCAGAGCGACACAACCTCCCTCTCCACACTAGATAGATAGAGTCAGAGCAACATGACCTCATCTCCACGCCAGACAGATAGAGCCAGAGCGACACAACCTCCTCTCCACCATGAACCTAGAGAGAGGAACATATTTTAGTTTTTCACAGTTGATTAGTAATATTAACGCATGTTACCCATGCCAATAAGCCCTCTTGGACTGAGGTAAGTTGTTAGAGAGGCTAAATCTCCTGGAGGACTGAGGTCCAGGTCTGTATATATATATAATTTATATATCATCAAGCATATACATACTACATCCTGTTAACATTTAGCTCATCCATTTGAAATACTGCCTTCCACAAAATTATATTTTCTTATTTTATATTTATATATATAAATATGTAAGCCCTATATTTTAACCTGCACTATTTTATGTCCTTGATTTTCTTTATGGTTTTACTTTTGTGTCCTTTTTTATACATTTCAGTGAGCATTGTTGGAGGGTACCTGAGACCCAAGGTTTTCGTTGCCAACGACTGCTTGCTGTGCATATGATGACTAAAGAAACTTGAACTTTGAACTGCTGTTTTGACCTCATTATGAAAGCACTAAGAAAAGGAGAGCCAACAAGAGTGCAGATGAGCTACAGGATTACTCTCAGACACCCCACATCCCCACGATGGAAAACCAACTGGAGTGGTGGGCACATAACGATTTCTCCCATCTAGCCAAGCTTTGCAAAAGCTACCTGGCTATTCCATCAACCAGTAGCCTCCCCCAAGCTATTGGATTTTTTCGCTGGCTAAAATGCTGTTAACTTGTCAATAAATCAGAAATAAAAGTCCAATTCCATATCCATATAATAGAACTCTGACAAGGGCATTTTCAAGAACTTTTACTTACTTCTGTACTTTTGCTTAAAGCTGTAGTAGCAAATATGATTAAAAAAAAGTTATTTTTATAAATCGGTCTCTATATCTTGACTGTAGTACATGAAACAGGTAACCTGAAATAAAAAAAAAAATGTGTCTCTGTATCCTCCGGTGCTCGTAACTGCATCTGCAAGATTTCACAGACCTGAGGGAAACAACCAATCAGAGCTGACCAGGAGCCTTGCCGTCTCTGAGCAGCTGTCAATCACTTGTGAACTCCGACCAAACGGTCAAACTAGGCAGCGCTGATCAAATGTGAATCAATATTATGTTACATTAATGCCTATTTCTCTCCTCAGATGTTTTCAGAATCATCTTGTAGTTCACGGTTTAGCTGTAAAATGAGAAAGTTTGTGACCTGGCAGCCATGTTGAGATCTCTTGAGGGAATACCAAACACCGCCCATATGGCCGGAGCACAGCCAATAGGAACACTCTCTCTCTGAAATGACCTGTGATTGGTCAAAGTCTGCCGTCAGGGCTAGATGTTCTAAAGCCTGAAAACAGAGCCATGAGGAGGAGCAGAAGTCTAGTTTTCTCTCAGAACACTTGAATTACAATATGCTGAAAGGTTATTATGGAATGTTTGCCCAATGATGCCAAAAATATACTGACTACTGAAGCTTTAAGTAGCAGTTAGAAAGCAGTATTTTACTCGTAAAGGAGTATATGTTCACTGGTTTATTGTTACATTTACAGATATTAATACTTCTTCCACCATTCAGGAACACCTCGCCAATGCTCTTATTTTGAAAGCGGAAACCGGTAGTACAGTGTTTATTCTTTTATTCTGACACTTTGGTTCTTTTTCAGCACAGCATGCTCTCTGAATCCCCGGACAGCTCCTCCAGATCCTCCAGCATCACCGCGGAGCAGCAGTGTCAGTGAGTCCGGCAGGGAGTGACATGGAGCTGGCTGGGACTCAAGGAGCCTCCCGGGAGGACGGATCCGCGACCAACACCAGGACCGGTTCTACCGGTTCTAAATGTTCCTTTATCAGCACGGAACTGTGCGCATGCATGTGAGCATGTACTGTGCGTTTGGTCTGATTTAGACTTTTTTTTTATTATTATTATTCTGACCGATGGATGATTGGATGTTTGGGTCTCGAGGTGAGAGGAGGATGAGAGCCAGATGATGCTGATCAGACTCCCAGTTCATCTCCTCCCTTAGTGTTGGCTCTCAGCAGGAACATGCTGTGCCGTGCCGTGCCGTGCTGTGCTGCACCGAGCTGATCAGATGATCTTCTCTGTTCCCAGCAACTCCGGGTGAGTGACGCTATGGTGCTGAAATAAAGCTCAGATCTGCCTGTGCACGCTCCTTAGACCCCCTACAGCTGCTGTCGACATGCAGGAGGAACAGGATGAATATCTGCAAGATTTGACGTCGATTATAGGTTCTAGATGTGTGACTGCCTCCTCCTCCTCTTTGTCAGTGAGCAACCCTGATCCAAGGATGCTTTATTTCCTGTCTGGGCTAAAACAACCCAACACAGGAGTATCAACATTTACATTATTTGTTTTTCCTCCAGGTGCCAATCTTCTCCCTTAGTGGGACCCCCCCTGTAAGGCCTCTTCTTCCTGCCACCCAGCAGCAGCCATGGACCCCCTCCCAGAGTACTCCATGTTCCTGGTCCGGATCCTGGACGAGCTGGACACCAAGCACAACACCATGTCCTACCAGGACCTGTGCAAGTCCCTGTGCGCTCGCTTCGACCTGGTGCAGCTGGCCAAACTCCGCAGCCTGCTCTTCTACACAGCCTGCCTGGACCCCACCTTCCCAGCCACCCTCTTCAAGGACAAGATGCGCTGCTCCATGGACGACCCGCAGTCCAAGAAGCTCATGGTGGCGGCGGACATCATCACCATGTTCAATCTGATCCAGATGAATGGAGGCATAGTCAAAGACAAGCTCCCCGCGGTGCACAGAGCCTCTGACAATGATGCCTTGAAGTTTCAGGACTGTGACAGAGGGGTTGGTTACGAGCACACGGATCACCCCAGGGATGCACACCATCACCACCACCACCACCTTCATCACCGCCCCCAGCAGCACCCTGTGGCTCAGAGTGGCACTTCCTGTCCTAAATCATCTGAGGGCAACAACCGCCAGCAGTTTATGCCCACGTCAGACCCTAACTTCCTTTTGGGCGTCAGCAAGGACCTGAAATGTCGAGCAGCCTCTCTGGACAAGCTGCACCATCTGCCCCAGTACTCCAGCAGCAGCAGAACACACTCCCCACCCTGCGAAATGCAGAGCACCTACTTCCACATGGATATGGACAGCGAGTCCACCACCGACCAGGAGTCCCTGCAGCACATCAGCCACCCAGAACCCTTCTCCGTTCACTCCTGCATCCAGAAGAGGAACGTCTTCAAGGAGGACTTCCACAACTTTGGGGCCTTCTCACCACAGGTTTGTATTTTTATATTTGTAGGATGCTGTTGAAAGATGTGAGAGATGGAGGGCAACTTTGATACAGTGTGAATGCACATCTGCTGTTGTCAGGGGGTTGGAACACTACCACATCAAAGATGAGTAAAAACATTAGTAGAATCAAATGAAAACAAATTCAGATTCTTATATAAAGAGTTTCTATGTTTAAAAGTGTTTTTTTTCTTCATATAATTAATTCATCATTTAGTGTACGGCCCACACACCGTCTGAAAAAACACCCAAAAGTATTCAATGTACAAAATAAGAAACAAACAAAAGTGATATAACCAACAAACATTTGATATTTCAGTACATAGGCCCTAAGTATTTTTTCGGAGTATCTGTACTTAACTTCAGTTTTTATATTTCTGTCAACTTTCTACTGCATTTCCTAGATAAAATGTGTACTTTTACTCCGATACATTTCCCCTGAGCGTCTTTGTTACTTGTTACTTGTTACTATTGCAAGCAAGCAGGTTTGAACAAATACATACAGAGAAAATACAATAGAACTTTCTTTTATTATTCAGTTAATCAGTTACAAAGAACATAAATAAATGAAGCTAAGAATAAATTACAATTCCATATTCTCTGAGCGGTCTCCTCAGTGGACAGCCAGTGTGCTAATTTGTCCTGCAGGGAGTAATATTCACACATCCCACTAGGGTACGTTGCCAGCAGTTGTACCCTTTTACCTACATCCGTTTAACAGATTTTAGCAGCTTGCAATTTAGAAACCCACCTTCTCCCCCTCAAACAAACGTGAAGGAGACCAGAAAAAGATGCTCTGTGTTCAGCTCTCAGTACTTTAGTAGCTCCTAACTGAATCTCCTGCTTCCATGTTTTTATCTGCTTTTGTTTGACTTTCAGCTGCATAGGAGTCCTGTTAAGTTGCTGCTGATGAAAACCAGCGTTTCCTGATTATGCTGCTTCATAACAAAAGCTTTTAAATAACAATATAACCAGGGACATTTATTGTGAAGAACATAGGAAATGAAATGTGTTTATCACTGTTTTACAGCCGCGCCTTGGACCACTATATATACTAGTTACAGCCGTGGTCCCACACACCTTCCAGCAGGTAGCTCTGTTGTAATGGAGACGTAAATCCATGACGTGCTGATCCGATGCACCGAGTCATGTATGGAAAACTGTACAAGACACAGGAACTTGGCTTGTGTCTTGAGGAGCTGTAGCATTTATTCACCTACAGCCTGAACTCTACACACACTGCACTGACAGACAGACAGACAGAGAGAGACAGACAGACAGACAGACAGACAGACACAGAGAGACACAGAGAGAGACAGACAGACAGACAGACAGACAGACAGACACAGAGAGACAGACAGAGACACAGACAGACACAGACAGACAGACAGACACAGACAGACAGACACAGAGAGACACAGAGAGAGACAGACAGACAGAGACACAGAGAGACAGACAGACACAGACAGGCAGACAGACAGAGAGAGAGTAGCAGATGATGGAGAGATAGAAGACAGAGAGAAACAGCAGATGATGATGGAGGGATAGAAGATAGAGAGAGAGACAGCAGATGATGGAGAGATAGAAGACAGAGAGAAACAGCAGATGATGATGGAGGGATAGAAGATAGAGAGAGAGACAGCAGATGATGGAGAGATAGAAGACAGAGAGAAACAGCAGATGATGATGGAGGGATAGAAGATAGAGAGAGAGACAGCAGATGATGGAGAGATAGAAGACAGAGAGAAACAGCAGATGATGATGGAGGGATAGAAGAGAGAGAGAAACAGCAGATGATGGAGAGATAGAAGGTAGAGAGAGAGAGACAGCAGATGATGGAGAGATAGAAGAGAGAGAGAGACAGCAGCAAATGATGGAGAGATAGAAGACAGAGAGAGAGACAGCAGATGATGGAGAGATAGAAGAGAGAGAGAGAGACAGCAGATGGAGAGATAGAAGAGAGAGAAAGTAGCAGATGATGAGAGATAGAAGAGAGAGAGAGAGACAGCAGCAGATGATGGAGAGAGAGAAGAGAGAGAGAGAGACACCAGCAGATGATGGAGAGATAGAAGGTAGAGAGAGAGAGACAGCAGATGATGGAGAGATAGAAGGTAGAGAGAGAGAGACAGCAGATGATGGAGAGATAGAAGGTAGAGAGAGAGAGACAGCAGATGATGGAGAGATAGAAGAAAGAGAGACAGCAGATGATGGAGAGATAGAAGAAAGAGAGACAGCAGATGATGAGAGATAGAAGAGAGAGAGAGACAGCAGGAGATGATGGAGGGAGAGAGAGCAGATGATGGAGAGATAGAAGACAAAGAAACAGCAGGAGATGATGGAGAGATAGAAGAGAGAGAGAGACAGCAGGAGATGATGGAGAGATAAAAGAGAGAGAAAGTAGCAGATGATGGAGAGATAAAAGAGAGAGAGAGAGACCAGCAGATGATGGAGAGATGGAAGAGAGAGAGAAAGTAGCAGATGATGGAGAGATAAAAGAGAGAGAGAGAGACACCAGCAGATGATGGAGAGATAGAAGACAGAGAGAGAGACAGCGGATGATGCAGAGATAGAAGAGAGAGAGAGAAACAGCAGATGACGGAGAGATAGAAGAGAGAGAGACAGCAGATGATGAGACATAGAAGAGAGAGAGAGACAGCAGATGATGGAGAGATAGAAGAGAGAGAGTCAGCAGATGATGGAGAGATAGAAGAGAGAGAGAAACGGCAGCAGATGATTGATAGATAGAAGAGAGAGAGTCAGCAGATGATGGAGAGATAGAAGAGAGAGAGAGAGTAGATGATGGAGAGATAGAAGAGAGAAACAGCAGGAGATGATGGAAAGATAGGAGAGAGAGAGAGAGCAGATGATGAGGCATAGAAAGAGAGAGAGAGAGAGAGACAGCAGCAGATGATGGAGGGAGGGAGAGAGCAGATGATGGAGAAATAGAAGAGAGAGAGAGACAGCAGCAGATGATGGAGAGATTGGAGGGAGAGAGAGAGAGCAGATGATGGAGAGATAGCCGTCAGTATTTTTTTAAAACTATTTTTCAATAAATATAGAAATGATGATTAGCAGATTAAAGGGGTTGAAATGTAGAAAGGTCTGGTAGAAACAGGGTGAAAGAGCTCTAGTGAAGCACCACGGAGATAAAAACTCATCTACATTTTTCACGAGTGAGTAAAACCTGAAGTCCCAGTTTGGATTGGTAACTGCAGATGTCCATTTGGTCCAGAGCAATTGACTTAACTATTAGAAATGAAATGTCAAATATAATGATTATATTTGACATTTCATTTCTAATAGTATGTCGTCATACGATGCAGTAAAATGAAATGGAAATGAAGGCAGTAGTGTTCCAGGCAGAAGAGCAGGGAGCACCCAGACAGGCTGCAGGTCCCATCATGCTACACTCGATTGGTACTATGAGGGAAGGAACAACTGGATTTTGTTCTTTAAATCCCTTAGGTTGTGTTGCTTTATTTATTAACATCATTTACTTGTACTTTTACTTTTAATACTTAAGTACATTTCATATCAGAAAATTACTTTTACCGTTAAGTACAGTAAATTAGGGATGTTAAAAATTAACCGTTTAACAGTTGACCGATAACAAGAATTTTGAAATATTACAAATTAAATAAAAAGCTGAGCAAAACTCAGAGGAGCGGCCTGTCACTTAAGGTGGACCAGCTATTCTCCTTTAACAGCCCACCTTAAGTGAGCTTGAGCCGGATGCGGTGCTAGCTTCGAGGCTAACCCCCTTCACTTTAACCAGCAGGTGGCTGGCAAGACACGGGAACTTGGCTTAGGTCTTGAGTAGTTGTAGCATTTATTCACCAACAGATATACTGACTTCTACGTTCACAGCTATAACGTTACTCATTACTTCATACTACATACCATCACACACACGGTCTGTCAGACACTCGCTAACGTTACGCTGAACTAACAGAGTAGTCAGACAGACACACGGCTGACAACCTCTCAGCTAAACTAAATGATGTGGTGGAGACACCAGGAACGTCAGGAGTGCGTGGCGGCTGCGTTACCTGTTGTTTTTTATTTCGGCGTCCGTGAGACAGAACAGAAACAGATAAGAGCAGCCACACTCCGCGGTTCACAGCAACAACAGACAGTGAAGGTGATCTATTGACTGTATATTGACATCATATCAGCAACATTACTAGAGTTTTGATGTCTAACAGTAGAATATGTTACGGAGATTAAAAAAGTAAAGATTTATTTTTTAAATCAACACTTCCTGCTTTCATTTTAAAATGAAAGCCCTCAAGTGTTTTTTCTGTGGACAGAATTCCTTCATTTGTTAACACAAAGCTTTTATTCTGAAATATGTGCCAGACAGTGTTCTAGAACATAGAGTGACTTGCAGAGCTCCATGAATGAATATAGTACGGGGTTTTAATTATATTAACCTTTTTTCTTTATCTAAAATAAATATAAATAACATTTATAATGAAATGAAATAGCTATTATGAAAGGCAAACTCTATGTAGATAGAAAAGGCTTACAGCAGCAGCAGCAGCAGCTGCAGCAGCAGAAACGCTGCTGGTGTGAACACCCGACGCGTCAATCACGCAGCCGCCACACCTCAACGCAGCCCCATGCGACACAGCCGCCATGCGCTGTTCATGCGGGCGGTGTTGCCGCGCCGTTACTGGGACAGTGGCTGCATGTGTCCTTGATAACACACGCAGCGTCGAGGCTGTTAACTCTCCCCATCAGGTGAACCGGGGACTCAGTTGTCTGTTGTGTTCATACACTGCAGCTGGTGATAAATGATGGATTTAACCTGTTTGTGCATCGGCTTATCGTTGCAGCTGGGTGCCTTGTTTGGCACTACACCCACAGCACCACTGCATGAAACACACTAATCTTGACGGTTAACGGTTAATGAAATGAAGGTTGGTTATCAGTCAGAAAAAAAAATCTGAATGATCATTCCTACCCCAACCATTTTCTGGTTAGATATCTGCACTTTTAATCAATTGTGGCTTTTAGGTACTTCATCCACCGCTGCCCTATTCCACATTTTATCATTGCATATAAATTATGCATTAACTATCAATTAGGACTTTCCCAATGCTCTTATTGGTTGATGGCCCAACTATTATGTACAGCACACAGAGACGGATGTGTTATGCTATTCTGTGGCTCAGAGGGTAGAGCGGGTCGCCCACCATCGGGAGGTCGGCTGTTCGATCCCCAGCTCCTCCAGTTCACATGTTGAAGTGTCCTTGAGCGAGATACTGAACCCCAAACTGCTCCTAAAGGCTGAGCCATCGGTGTGTGGATGAGTATTTAGATCAGATACTGATGGACAGGTTGGCACCTTGTATGGCAGCCTCTGCCATCAGTGTGTGTGAATGGTTGAATGCTGACATGTAGTGTAAAGAGCTTTGAGTGGTTGGAAGACTAAAAAGGAGATACATAAATAAAGTCCATTTACCATATTTTTCAGACACAGATTATGAATTCCTGCTCTCATAACATTACAACACTAACCTCCCACCCCAGTCCCAGATCAGAGGTCCATGATGAAAGTCTTATTGTTCCCATGAAAACTTTTCTGAGTGCATTTTCCCTTTTTAGTGTACAGTACTCCTCCACAGTTTTGTGATATTTTTTTATAATTCCATAGTTACTGTTAGTACACTGTCTCTGCTGTTTTTGCTGAATCAGTCCTTGTCTGGGTTGCTCTTGTAGGTCATGCCCTCTGAGGTCAAACAGGGCAGTAAGGCTGCTGACGGCTACCGCAGGAGGGAGCTGCACAAGCCTGCTACCTTCTTCAACCACAGCTTTGAACTCCCCTACAGTAACCCCTACTTTGAGCCGACACTCAACTCGCCTCTTCGGGACAGACGGAGGGCGAAGCACGAGAGCCTGGACGACTTACAGGCATCCACGTACTTCGGTCCGACCACGGTCTCCGAGTGCGTCAGCAGCAGGAAGCAGAGTAACAAAGCAGGAAAGAAGCAGCCGCCGTGGCCAGTGAAGAGCCTCAGTCTCAACACGGACGAGGGGCCTCCAGACTTTGAGAGGTCATTTCTGAACAGCAAACCACTCAAAGAGACGCACCATCGCAATGTCACCATCATGAGCACTGACAACAAGCAACATTTCCAGAGCCCAAAGGAAAAGGTAGTAGCTTCTCCATCTGGCTTTGCAAAGAAAACTAACGGAATAAAAAACAAGGATTTAGCGCTGATGGCAAACGGGCCTGCTGGTTTGGACAAAAGAGAAGCCGCCAAAAGGTTTAGGGACAAAAATATGAAGAGTTCATCCTTTCAGGGAGGGGACAGCTCCTCTAGTGTTGGGACTCAAACAGAGCAGGCCGAGCAGAAGAAGGTGAAGGACTACCAAGCTAAGTACAGTGACAGAGAAAGGCGTGCCTTCAAACACGGTGATGAGGACTCTGAGATGGTCAGTGATGACATAAGTGACATTTTTCGTTTCCTGGATGATATGAGTGTCTGTGACTCTCTGGGCGTTGTCCAGTCGTCATGTTACAACAGTAACGGGTCTCTCTCTCAGGTAACGCTGAAGTCTGAATGCGACAGCTCTCCTGATCGCAACACGGTCAAACTAGCCAAGTCCAAGCTGGACAACCTCTTTAATTCGCTGGAAAACACGGACGATGAACTCAAATCGAGCGTGTGCAAGCTGGTCATGAGGATCGGTGAGATCGAGAAGAAGCTGGAGTCTCTGTCGGGGGTTCGCAGCGAGATCTCCCAGGTGCTCTCCAAACTCAACAAGCTGGACGAGAAGATCCAGGAGCCCGAGGCCAACGGGAGACACGGGGAGATGGCGTCTGCTTCTTCCGTGTCCGGCGCCACCCCCGACAAGCCGTACCCCCACCCTCATCCGCATCCCGACACCGCCCTCTCGCCTCGTGTTTTCCAGTGCCACACCACTGGTCACAACGTCAAAGTGGACAACGGCTCTTCGGCGGAGTGGTGCTGCTCAGATGGGAGTAACAGCGATAGCCTCAGGGTGAAGGCTCTGAAGAAGAGCATGTTCACCAGGAGGTCGTCACGCTCGCTCAACGAGGAGAGCGGCGCCACCGAGTCGAAGGTCGCCAGCATCACCAACTCCCCGCGGGACTGGAGGACAGTCTCCTACTCCTGCCACCCTGGAGACGAGGACGAGGACAAGGACAGAGACAGCATGGACAAACACTGGAAGGCCAAAGAGGTAGAGACACTGTTTTTAAATTCACTTTCATCCCAATTGTGATTTATATATATATATGTATATATATATATATATATATATATATACATATATATATATATACATATATACACTGTATATGGCCTTCAGGTAAAGTAAAAACACGTAAGGCTCTCTCTAGAGCCCATGTTTGGTTTGTCCGTTCTGTGCTATTGTAGAAACACATGACACATGTGACACACTCTGAAACATAACGATTCTTAGCTGTAGGTGATTATACATTAATGAAAACATAGTTCTGAATATTATATTCCACTTCTGCCAATAAATCCCCCTAAATCCTACACAGTGGACTTTTAAATTAAACGGAAACACACAGTATTTAACATAAGTAGAACATAAAGCATGGATTCAATATAGATTAATTAAACAGAACAGATGCAGTACATCACGTAACAGAGGTGTCAGATATAGATAAATGCGTACTGTAACAAAAGACAAAAACACAATGGGACAGGAGAGCATACAGGATGCTCTTGTACTTTGTGCTGCATATAAGGTTGTCAATAATATCAAATCATTTTACAGGGAAGCATGGACGGAGGACGCATTGAAAATGTGGTTGGGAAAATCTAACGGGTTCATTTTTAACAGAGTAGTAGGGGTGTAAATCACCAGTTTCATCACGATGCAATGTTATATTGATTCTTTGGACAACGACATGATGGAGTTGATGAAATGTTTAATTTAAAGGGTACCAGCTACTCTTCACAACTCATGTTGCTACAGTCTGCGTACAGTACGTCACCTGCCTCCAGATCAGCTAATAGGAACATTCAATTGCAATGACTGGGTTTCAACCAGTAGAGGGCGGTCTCTGCATATTTACAACACAATATGTAGAATTCAATTACTTTGCACTAAAGTGTCAAGATTTGGACCTGAATCCATCAGTAACAGTACCATTGGGGTTTCAGCTGAAAAAGGTGGTTTGGGGGTTTAGTTACACTTATAACACAAATAAATTTCTTTAACGTTGATCATAGGGCTGTTAATAATTAACCATTAAAGGGACTGTTTGTAACTTTTTAATCATATAAATGTAGCGGGTCGCCACACATGCGCGCTCGCATATGCGCGTTGGCGTGTGGCCGCTGCCTCTCCTCCTCTGCCTGCCTGCCTTCACTCAGACAGAGCGCGCGTTCTCGCTCAGCTCGCTCCACCTCTAGACGTGAACGCGCGCTCACTCTACACTGCAGAAGAGTTAGTAGCTCTGAGAATATCTAGTGAATGTACAGTGGATGCTTGTGCAGAAATAACTGCTGCAGCTCCTCCAGACCAACAGAGGTTTCCCGTGTCTTGTGAAGTGACGGAGCTCCGCAAACAAGTAACGTTATTGTCTCGTTACCGACCGGGTGCCGGTGTCTCCCTGCTCTCTCCGGCTGCGGGCGGAGAGAGCAGGGAGACACGCTGCAGAGCCCCGCTGCATCAGCCTGCGCTGAGGCAGGAAAAGCCAACACTAAGATCAGATCTAAATCATGTTAATGGAGAGACCTTGGTCTGGTCAGCTAACATTACTGCCAAGCAGGTGAAATATAGAGTGATATTGTAGTTTTAGCTGACGTGTGTCGCCTCACTGTTTTGAGCGATGCTCGT
>CAKAOH010028859.1:0-34823 GCA_916701665.1 Sebastiscus tertius
CCCCCCCCCCCCCCCCCCCCACGGGTCATTAATTTGCTGTCCTTTGTTTTGTCAGTTTGTTTTCATGAGGCCCTGGTCGGGCCGAAAGTAAAAGCAGTCAGCCTGAAAATTGTCTGCCTGCTCTGCAGCATGTTCTCCCCTCAGGGCTGACCAAGCCACCCCTGGGATGAGGAGGGGAGGGGGGTGGGGGGGGTGTTGAGACAAGGAAGGAGGTGGAGAGGGGAGGGGGGGCACAGGGGTCGACCCCACTTCCCTCTCATACCAGCCACTTCGGCCAAGATTGATCACAGATTACAGATAGCGATCCTGCCCACTCCAGCGACTCTCTCCGTCTCTCGCCCTGTCGCTCGTGTCTCCGCTTCACTTTGCCTTCAGACAGGCGATCGGACAGAGATAAGACCTCAACCCGCCAATTAATATCAGGAAATGAGTGCAGGCACCAAAGCACTAATCAATGCACACTCATGAACACACGGAGTGACTTGTTCAGCCGAGGAAACGGTGCTTTACGTCGTCTTTGTGTCGTGCAGCTTCTTGATCTCACAGTGTTTTAGGGTGAATTTGTTTAAACCACGGCTGCTGTAAAATGTAGTTGTTGATTTTGATACTAATGACTTTTAAACTGTTTTTCTTACACTGTATCAGCTAAAAATGATTGTACCTCTCTGATTCTACTATTTCTAGACTAGCTGTCTTGCACAATGTTTAGACATTAAACTAATTAACTCATATTTAGTGCTGGAAAATGAATTGTTCAGATAAAAGTTGGCATCGGTGGTAATCACAATCATTGACCCACCTATGAGAATATCAGTAATGACGGTTTTATCTTGTTTCTTTTCATCTTAAAGTCTATTTGCGAAGAAGGTAAACACAGTTTTTAAATAGAAACGTTTACTCCATTAGTTTTGCATGAATGGAAAAAAAAATCAAATGAGTTGAAAGCACTTATTTTCATCTGCATTATCTAAAACTTCTCTCTTCATGTTGGCTTGAAAACAGACCGAGCAAAAAGATCAGATTGGCACCTTGGTACATCAGCAGCCGCACTACCTATAAACCACATATTGTGGCATATAATGCATCATAAAAACACAATCACTGCATTTATGAAAACATATGTGGAAGGGAGTACCACACACACTAAGGTGTGTTAGCCTTGATGAAGACAGGAGAGAAAGAAGGAAAGGTCAGTATTGATAGGCGTTGATAAACACAAATACGCGATACTTGGCAAATCCACAACACTGAAGCATTTCATTCGTTTGTTGCAGTAATGAAATCTGAGTGTGTGCATGTGTGTGCGTGTGTGTCCGTTTGTGTGTGTGTGACTGGCCCACTGCACACTGAACCAATAAAACTGAAAATCTGTGGAGTAAAACACTTTCCTTCTCTGGTTACACCCCCCACGGTTTTCTGCTGCGTGCTGGAATTCCCACCTCTGCACCCCGGGGTCCACCTATATTTCCCACAATGCATCGCTCGGGGGGTAGAGGGGTGGAGGGGGGGGGGGCAAATCCCCCCGACACTCTGTCAGGGTAAAAGAGAGAGAGAGAGAAGGAGAGAGGAGAGGAGTAAAAGAGAGAGGGAGTAAAGGAGGCGAGGCCGAGGATGAGATGCAGGCGAGGGAGATTTAGAAGGTGTTGGTTGGCGCCGCTCGCGTTCCGCCAAAAGTGGGGACTGCAGGTCGCGGGGCGGGCACACCGAACTGGGCAGTAAGTGTGTGGGTGATGATGAAGAAGGGAAGGGAGGGAGGCGGGGGCAGGTCCGTGAAAGTTTGGGCAAATGTGACTCCCAGATGTCACCTTTCCAACCACCGAGCCAACACACACACGCAATCACGTACAATCCCCAAACCCACACTGGCCTCAGAGTGAGTCAGTGCCTAAAGAGCTATGAAGTGTCGGCGTGTAAAAGAGCTGCGTGTGCACATGCATGAACTGTGTGTGTGTTTGAAACGCTCAGGCCTTGTTTAATGCAGCCTCATGGCTACAGAAGCTGTGTGTGTGGGTGTGTGTGTGTGTGTGTGTTAAGGGGGGGAGTTTACCAGATTGTGGATGGAGGATATTAAGAGAAAGAGGGGAGGGTGCGGAGGGGCATATTTCACAGAGGCACCCCTGCTGAGTGCTGTGTACCCACATTGTTATGAGTGCACAGATCTTTAGGCCTGTAAAAATACCAGTGCTCCACTCAGCAGCGGCGTACAAAGGAGAGCCCTCGCGCTTTGTTACTCTCTCTCAAAAAACGCCAAGTGACATCAGCCTCCCTTCCTTCTCTCTCTCTCTCTCTCTCTCTCTCTCTCTCTCTTCGGTTTCCCCCCCTCCCCACACCTCTTCTTCTCACCCTTCTCTCTCTCTTTCTGTCTCTTTTAAAGTGTGTGTAATGGTGTTGTAATTTCTCTGTCTGTCTGTGCTCCGGGAGGCCCAGTGCAGCCAGATGACTGTGAGCCGACTAAAGTTTCACAACATGTAATTAGGGCCTAAGTAGCAAGGTCAGTGCTGCCTGGCCCTGCGGCCGGCCCTCTCACCCCTCCTGCCCTGCCCTGCAGCAGCTATCTCTCCCTCTCAATCTTTCCTTTTCCATTCACTTTTTAATTACGCCTCTTTTTTTTCCCTTTCCTGCTCCTTCTTCTTCTTCCTCTCTCTCTCTCTCTCTCCGTGCCTTTTCTCCTTCCTTCCCTCCCTTCTTTTCTCCCCTTTTAAATGAGGCACCCCGCTCCAGCTGTTTCACATATCCACACCATCTCATTTAGATAAAGCCTGCCATCTTCCAAAAAAGAATGGAAATGATGTGAGCCTCTTTATAGGAACTTTTTAATTTAATTGCACTTTCGTCTCTTATAAATGGTTAATTGAAATGCCGGAGGGTAGCCTGACTCGAAAGTCAATAAAAAGTCCTCAGAATAGAAGTTTATAGCGGTTGTCTATGTACATAATTAAACCCTTCAGGCGCTTTTAGAAAAAAAAAAATCTGTAAAATAAATGGTTATGCAAGAGCGGCCTGCTGAGAGAAGGGATCTAGAGAGAGACAGAGGGAGACAGATAAAGAGAGAACAAGAGACAGAGGCTATTAGGACAGTGGAGCACACAAATCAGTGGCCCTACCGACACCTCGGGGATGCCTTCACGGTGGCTGACAAGAGCAATACTCTGCAGCCCTCTGCCTCCCCGAAAAAACAACACGGGGGGAAGGAGAAAGCACCCATTGACATTTTTTAAGCAAAAGGGTAAAAAAGACAGCTTGAAGAGGGGGCTTTTTCTTCAGAGGTTGCTTTTGAATTCCAGTGTTAGTTTTAGTTGGATAGTTAGTCCATGTTTTACTAAGATAGACTCTAATATATAAGAACTAGGGCTGCAAAGTTAACACGATGATAACACATTAATGCAACTTGCGATTTTTAGGTTGTAGCGTGCTCAGTTTCAAAGCTAGACTGAAGACGCTGACACATCGACATCATCTGAAACTAGAAAACCTGAGGAATCCATTGGTACCAACCATGTCATACCAGCTTGTCACGAAGGATGTTAAATAACGCTCCAAACTTTGGCGTGGAAAAACTAGCATTTTCAAAGGGGTCCCTTGACCTCTGACCTCAAGATATGTGAATGAAAATGGGTTCTCTGGGTACCCACGAGTCTCCCCTTTACAGACATGCCCACTTTATGATAATTACATGCAGTTTGGGGCAAGTGATAGTCAAGTCAGCACACTGACACACTGACAGCTGTTGTTTCCTGTTGGGCTTGAGTACCTGTGAGGGTTTCTGGATTTGTCATTGTTTTGTGTTATTAATTGATTTCCAATAATAAATATATACATACATTTGCATGAAGCAAGTATATTTGCCCACTCCCATGTTGATAAGAGTATTAAATACTTGACAAATCTCCCTTGAGCATTAATCACAATAAACAATACGGACAATCATACGATTTAATTGCGATTAATTATTTCAATCGATTGCCAGCCCTAATAAGAACCTACAGTAAGTGCAAAAAATATTCACGTCTCAGCGAGACAAAACGTGACAATGACACGCTATCCAGGTGGAAAGGCAGGTCTATTACACGCTTTAGCGGGATATCGGGTTGCCTCAGCATGCAGTCTTATGCAGTAAATGGTGTTTTAGTTCTTCCTGAAAGTGTGCACGTTTCTATCTCCAAGGTTAATTGGCTGAAAAAGTGTGCATCCCGTAGGCAGTGGGGTGCAGGCACTAGTTTAAGTTTACACACATACACACATCTAAAAACACAACTTGTAGTTTTATGGTTACAGCGTACTTCAGGGAATGGGGGAACCCGTTAAGACACTGCTGGGCTGTTGGGCCGACACAGGGAGGTCCTGACGATCACAACTTTGTTTGCGTGTGCTCACAGGCCTATATTTCATTCCACATGGCTTTTATGACTTCTCTCTGTGTCTCTTTTAATGGCATGCATAGATCCACCACATGCACTCTATCCCCGCACATCTGTCTGTCTTTTTACGCACGTGTCGTCTTTTGGATGTGCGTGGATGTACAGGGGGGAAGTTGTGTTTGCCTTGTCCTTGCACATCTGTATGCGTGTTCTCCTTATACATCTGTTGGCGTGTGTGTGTGTGTGTGTGTGTGTGTGTGAGTCTTTATGTGTCGGCCGAAGAGGTGGCCCGGCTCCTCCTGACTGATGATAAATGACAGCGCCAGGAGCAGATAACCCTCCAGGAGTTTTCGCTCTGGAGAACAGCGGTGGAGAACATTCTGAAACTCCCCGCTGACCTGACACACACTGCAGCCTCTGTCCTGTTTGTTTTCTCTGCCTGGCTCTCTCTCTCTCTCTCCCTCTCTCTCTCTCTCTCTCTCTCCTTCTCTCTTTCTAACATCTCCGCAATTGCTCCCTCTACCCCCCCTCTCTCCTCTCTCCTCTCTCTCTCTCTCTCTGGTCAGTGATAGAGGAAGGGCCCAGAGCGACCTGCTCGCTGTGGGCAGCACACCGTTCTTGGCGCCAGCCAGTCGCAGGAGCCCCCCTCCTTCGCTAGAGATTTGGGGAGGGGGTGCTTCTGCTGCTTCTCTTTCGCCAGTGTCTTACACAGACGGGGAGAGGAAAAACCTAAAAAGAGGGGTTGATCTGTTATCAGGTAGCTGTGGCGTGGGTCGTGCCAGAGCGCCTGTCGTCCGGCTGTACATTGGGGTCTTTGTTCAGAGATGTGTCATAAGGGTGTGTGTGTGTGTGAGTGGTTACAGTAGATGAGTGTTTTTGGGATGGAAGACGTGGGCGGACGAGCGGATGCATGCACAGTAGCTTTGAAGACCAACAACGATCCCGTCGCTTGTTAAATCAAATGCTTAAATACATCTATTGGGGAATGAGGAGGAGTGTGGAAGGCTGCAGGCCGGGTTATAAAAGGGAGGGTGAGGAGGGGTTGAGAGGAGGAGGAGGAGGAAGAAGAAGAAGAGGAGGAAGATGAGAGGGGGGGTGGGCTGCTTTTACAGCCGGGCAGCAGCAGCAGGCTCTGTTTAATATGAAGTAAAGAACAGATCCAACTGCGTCATTAACTCTCAATTACAGCCATGAGGCTAGCAGGCCGGGCTGAGCTGAGCTGGGCACTGTGTAATCTGTGCGTGTGCATGTGTGTGTGCATGTGTGTGTGTGTGTGTGTGCGTGCGTGCGTGTGTGGGCAGGGACAGTTGGAAGCACACAAGTGCATTGTGATGGAGAACATACTGCCTGGCTTGGTGTTAAATCGTGGCTGAATACACACAGACGTAGCGAGCATATTAAATTCTGCTTTACAGTGTTTGTGCTCAGTAAATACAGGCCGTGTTTGTGTGGTTCAGTTCATCCAAAATACTTCTAAGAAATATGATGCCATATTATTTAATATTCTCTTGAAGTTACAACTGTGGTTATCCAACAGGAGCGGCACGTTCTTTATAATGCATTCTTTTTTTACTTGCGATATTTCCAGAGGCAGCTCAGCGCTTATCATAATTATTTGGAAAATATATCATTTTTCAGAGCCGACAATAAATCTAACCAGTTGATTCAGAGCTACAATTGAGAGGTTTAACATCGCAACTGTGAGCCAGACTACTGGCAGAAGACAGAAGTCATAGGAAGTGCTGAGTGTATGAGGAGACAATTGTAAAATCTATAAATCTGAGGCGGCCTGAATAAAGTGGAAATGGATTTCCCACACGCAATAAAGGCGAAAAGCGAGAGTGGGAAACCCAGCTGTAACCTGTTAGGATCATTTTGCTTAATTAAATGTTTCTATTAAAACAAAAGGCAGATTATGTTTCCTCCGGAGCGCTGTCATTTAAAAAGCTAAAGCAGAAACACTCACACTTAACCACTCATTTCTCTCTCTCTCCCTCTCTTTCCTTCCCTTTCTCATAGATGAGTAAATGTTATAAAACTAGCAGATCCAGATGAGGCCCATTGCCCACATGAGACTGAGATATGCGTGTGTGTGTGTGTGTTTGGTTTTATATAGAGACTTTTCCACTTTGCAATAAACTCAATGACAGCATGTCCAGATCAACAGACACAAACAGCCACCAGTGAGAGTTACTTTCTCGTTTATTAGAGGAGCACTGAAGGGCCTCGCTGGTTTTTGATTAAATGTTTTTTTGCTGTTTTCGAGAGCTGCATGCCGACAGACAGACAGACAGGTACACGGAGAGACAGACAGCCGGTCAGAGAAGCAGACACATAAATAGACAGAATGACAGGAAAGACGTTTTTTATGCTACAGATAAACAAGATAAATATACAGACAGACCAAATGTGTTGGGGTTTCAAGCCATGTTGCTCGTGGAGGGTATTTTTGGATTATCTTTGCATGTACTGTAAACCATCTAATTCAGTCAAGGATGGATGTATACACTACAAAGTGGATTTTGAAAGTCCTTCCTGAGCTGTCTGGTCTCTGGGATGCCACAATGACAGTCTTGTTTTATTGGTTTTCTTTGAGGACATTCACATTCGGACTGGCTCCCTGTCAGTGTTTTTGGGTTACACGGAGTTCTTCTTGGCACCCAAAAGAGAGGTTGGACCTGACTCACATTATGCTCTCCTCTGGCGTGCCAGGAAGGGTTACAACGCGGGCAGTTTTTGGCTTGGCAGAGCGCAGCTTGGCTTGGCACCGCTCGGATTGGCGTTTCCATCAATACTGCATTTTAATGAATGGCAGCTACATGAGCGGTGCTCATCAGTGGCTGCAGGGATGATGATGTTTGAGCACATGAAAAAGTCCTCAGGAAAAACTGCACGTAGTTTGATACTGACTCAAAGACGAAAAAAAAAAGAATATAAGATGATCTAATGCACAGATAAAAAGGTGCATCCCTCAAACCCAGTGAACTCCGGTACAGCAGCTGCCGTGACCATTATCACTTTGTGACAACGGACGCTCCCTCGCCACAATGCCTGAAGTATTCAGTGTCTCATGTTTTCTCATTCTCACACTGTCCTCCAGAGCTTCCCTCTATTGTAGCGCTGCTCTGTCCCATCCTCTCATCCTCCCACTGTGTTTGTGTGAAGAAGCTTGTGTCCCCGCTGGGCCAGGGTGCAGGGATGCCAGGCTGAAAGGCCCCAGGGGAGAACGCTTTTTGAACCCCTCTTGTCCTCCTGGTTTGATGCAGTGCATCTCTCTCTTGTTGGGTGTCTTTGTCAGGCTCTCCAGGAGGTCCATTACTTCAGACCCTTCCAGCGACAATCTCCGAGCCCCCCCAGCCTCCTTAAAATCCCCTCATCCTCTTGAGTGCTGCTATCCTGTCTTCCGGGGGCACCGAGTGTCCCCGAGTGTCTTCTGTTTGTGATCAGAGACAACTGGCATGCCGTCTTATATTCAGCCATATCGGAGCAGACATCAAGGGAGTGTGGTGGTCTAGCACTTCAAGTGATCCAGTCACTGAACTAGAACGGTTACAGAGGGTATCCTGGAAGAAGAAAGGTCACAAAGTCCTTTTACAGTTTGTCAGTTTCGTTCTTAGAGGGAACTAGTCATACCAAAATAAATGGATTTCAGGTTCCTCCTTCAATACTTTCAGTTTTGCTCTGACATATGGCTCTGCAGTTAATTGAATTTCAATTACAATTACGGCTTCCTACTATTATAAAAACAAGATAATCGACATGCAAACATCATTGTGCCATTCTGTTTCACAATGATGCTCTTGTTTTGTCTTGTGTTATAAATCCAGAACACCCCTTTCCTTTACAACGGCGCACTTTTGCCCCGCTCAGCGGGTCAGGGACGGCCGTTCCGTGTTGGAGGATCCCCTTGTGGGAACTGTTTTTAAAGTGTTAACAAGAGCACAAAGATCTTCATAGATCTAGTCTTTTGATGGTTAATATTTCTCTCAAAGTTCACCAGATTGATGCATTTCACTTTAAAATGTTGTCTACGAAATGTTCTTTCTAAATGCTTGTTTCCAAAGTCAATGAGTAATCGTGGTAAAATAATCGCGATTATGATGTTTTTTAAATCAAGCAGGTCTACTCTGACAGCCGTAGCATGGACACAATGGACAGACAAAAATAAATAAACAGACTGTGCATTACTTTGTAATTCGGCGCCCTAGCATTTCTGCATGATAGCATCAAATGTGGATTGATCCCACGTCTTTTCTCAACTGGGCAGCTACTCAAGAGCATGTTGTAAGCCTGAGGCCATGTATGTATGTGTGTGTGTTTGGTGGAGGTTTCAGAGGGACCAGGCAGGCCTGAGAACGAGTGGTGTTTCTGTGCGGGGCTTCTCCCTGGATATTTACTGAGGGGATCTGACTGTTTGGATTGGTGATTTAGGATGTTCACTGGGTCAGAGGGCACAATTATACACCGAGGCCGGGGTCAGCTATGGATTGCCTTTCTGCCAGCTCTTCTCAGTTTACCCATGACGCCAGGCCCCCACCCCGTCCTCTGAATCAGAGACACAGAGTACCACTGACCATCCTGATAATCTGATAATCACAACGTTGTTGTATTTTTAAGAAACATACTCACAAATAGATAACCAGTCATGAACATTTTTAGAGTATATGCAGTATTAGTTACTTGATGAGTTTTACTTGTCTAACTTCTAAAGACAAGACATGTAATAGGAACAATATCTACAACAGCATAGATAGTGTAGTGAAAGTTACCCACCGGTAATAACAGTTCACATAATCATCCATCCCCGCTCCATATCTCTATAAAGATCTGCACAGACGTGGGCCCAAGTCATTGTTTTGCAAGTCATAAGTAAGTCCTAAACTTTAAGTTTTGAGTCCTAAACAAGTCATAATTTGCTTTTCACTGAATGTAGTGCCATCTGTGTCTCCGTCTGTAATTTTCGACCCACACATTTTGCATACTGCAGTTCGTTTTTTGCAGACCGCTGCATAGTTTTTGTACATGAACGAAATTATCTTTGGTGTAATTTTTTCCAACTGGCACTCTATAACGTAATGTTAGTTCTTCATGATTCTCTCCTGCAACTTGATTGGATGATGCTGGATTGGTTCAAACTAAGTGCATGTGGGAAATTAAGTGTCAGCTTGTTGGGAATGAACAGCGTTGATGTTAGTTGATTCAGGAAATAAACTGACACTTTTTAAATGACGGAAGGTATTACGTATTTTCAAGTCAAAAGTCCAAATGAAGTCACGAGTTATTGGTGTTAAAGTCTTTTTTTATTTTGTCAATTAGAATCTAAAGTCGTCAAATTTGTGACTCGAGTCTAACTCATGTTCAAGTCATGTGACTCGAGTCCTCACCTCTGATAAGCATCATGTAAGCAGAAATGCCATGCTCTAAAACTTCCAATTGATGTTCATTACAGGAAGCAATCAACTGATTTACATTGTGAGATTATGTTGGAGGACAGCGATGCCTTTAGTATGAACCAAGATTGAGGAAACAAAGGAAATGTAGTTTAGGGTAGAGTAAAGGACAAAAGTGCTGTTCCTTGTCATTTTTGGGAAAGTTAAATTGTTAAACATCATGGTCTCTGCACTATGGATGACATTTCTTCCTGGGCACTCTCTCCTTATTTTTGTGCATGATGATTTAAAATGATTACATGGAAACATGGAGTTCTGTTGAACTTTATTTCTTAAATTAATTTACTGTTTGCACGCAATCTAAGTTGTCACATTGAATCACCACAGCAAAGACCTGAAGAAAAACTTCACCACCCGCCTGCCCTCTAAATTTCAGTCATGTACCCGGGCTCTTTTTTCATGCCATTCCTCCGGATTTGTGGGTCTTCCCCTGCGTGACCGCTGACGGGCCTTTACGGTAAAGAGCTGGACAAGCTGAAAGGACGTGTGTGTGCGAGAACACCCTGACTCCCCTGCTCTCCTCGTGTGAATACATTAATTCATTTACCACTTCGAGGTCGCCAAACCCAAATATTTGCCCCTGCACATATTTAATATTTATGATGACGAACGCAAATATTGCCCGGTGGATTGAGTGACACGGAGAGGTCAACCTCTGGGCTTGGCCGGAGGGGGCAAGAGGGAATGTTATTGGTGTGTGTGTGTGTGGTGGGGGGGTGTGAATGTGTGTGTGTGTGTGTGCTCTCCTGAGAGAGCCAGTCCACATCTTAGGAGCAGAGCACACTGCTCTGTTTGCCCTGAAACACGCATGCAAATATGACACGGTTCAGCAAACAATTTACATGAATTTGTGTATTATGGATTCATGAGCTTAAATCTCAACTTGTCTTCTAAGAAGGACAGCTGTGTCGATGAAAGGGTGTTAAAGTGCGCGCGTGGGTTTAGACGAAGGGGGGAGTGTGTTAGCCCGTACCTTTTACATGTAGTCGCATTTACATCTGTGTGAGTACGGGTCTTTTCTGGCGTGATTGTACATGCACATGCTGCGCAACTGTATGTGTTCCAATGAGGTGATCCATTAGGGGGGACAGTTTTACGAGCTGGTCTCAGATCTGGATCAGCTCAGATGAGATCCTGTTTCCTTTGGACTGATCTCTCTCACCACTGATTCCGGCTCAAGAGCTGCATGACTAAATGGTGCATACCTAATCTCTTTTGAACTGCAACCCAAAAGAAGCAGCCTTAAATTGTAATATCAAGTTTGCTGACAAGATCTACTTTCAGATTAAGTTGCACGTCGCTTTTGTGAATTTATAGCCCTTTTGCTTTAGAGTCGAACAAGATGGTAAGAAATAAAGACTCTCAGGTGGCTCTCGCACGTTTGTCAATGCGCAATTGCTCCTAAAAAATGAGCACACACATGCGTTCATACGTGTAAAAGTGATGTTGATGTTAAGTCGACACACGCATCCCGCCCACCATTGGAGCAACCTCACCGTGACCTCAGAGACGGAGAGGGTTCGAGGAAGCAAATCCGGGAGATCACCTCTTCACCTCCCTGCCCCTATCTCTCCCACATTTCTGCCTTTTATCCTTTCTTTCATACGAGCTATCTTTCTCTTTGCCCTTCCTCCTTTCACCTCTGATAAGTTATTGTGCAAGTTGGTGGAATGTACACAGGCCAAGCATCTCGACGAAGTGTCATTGTTCCGTCTGTTGAAAGGCGCTCCGTTCTCTTTCTTCTTCTCCTTCGGATATGAGCGAGGGAAGAAAGGGCCTTCACGGCGGAGTGATAAAGAGTCTTTCAGTGAAAGAGACACAAAAAGATGAGGAAAGAAAGGGAGAAAATCCTGAGACAATATTTAACAGTGATTCACCTACAGTTCACACCGCCGAGCAGAGATATGGACTTAGTGACCCAGCCAAGGGGAACGCAGGTATGAGTGTTTGCCATAATGATGTGTGTTTGTGCATGCGTGTGAGAAAGAGATAGAGAGCTTGTGCATTTTTTATTGATTTAGTCATCTAGTGATAATTCCAACACACTTACCTCACTTGTGTGCAATTTGAGCGCAGATGTAAAAGGCTTACATGACAAAAGCAGAGGGAAAAAAAACAGAAACAACGGCGCGCTTTCCACACGCCAGTGACAGCAAGTTATTCACAAGGAGGAAAAATCATCCCAACCGGCCAATTAGAGTCTTTCTGCAGCCACTGTGACAACCCAGGGGACCAATAGCAAAGAGTAATGGAGAGGGAGACAGCAAATGACAAAGTCCAGCTGGGACTCCGAGGACTCATCATATTAAAGCCCTCTTCATGATGTTGAAGATGGATGGATGGATGGATGGATGGATGGATGGATGGATGGATAGATAGATAGATGGAGTGAACCCAAGAAGAAGGCAGGAAGAAAGTGAGGGAGGAGCATGACAGTGTTAGAAAATAGTTCACTGAAATAACAACTGCTGCTTTGTTGAAATCAACTGACGTATCCTCGTAAAACGGTTCATATGATATCTAATGAAAAGTTATTCCTCATTTTTTGTACGTTTTCCTACAAATTTTCAGCAATATGTGTCAATTTTCCGCTCATAATATCTATGCAGTCTTTTCAAAATAAACTTGCATCTTCACAGGAAACTACTTGGTTAGTATTAGGCAACAAAACTACTTAACTAAGTTTAGAAGAAGATCGTTGTTTAGGTTGAAATAACTCCGCAAGTGGCGTTACTTAAGTACGGAAGTTACTTGACAAATAAATCAATGTTGACGTCTGGTTTCACACGGTGTACGAACGCCCTCCTGGGCAAGAGTCTGTTGTTTTTTGGCCCACCCATCCACCCCGACCTACCCCGCGTCCGTAGCTCTTTATACTTCTTGCTTCATGAATATGTGGATTACATACACATTCCATTGATTTTGTGGGATATACACAAATTACGGTGCGTTTCATGGGTATAGCTACGAACAGTGTATGAGAACAGCCTGGTTATTTTAGTTATATCCTTTTTACTTGAATTTGCACAAACAAAAAGGTAACACAAAAACAAGGAACATACAGAGCAAAATACTGTAAAAAAAATCAGTTTAAATTGTTGCTACCAAAAGCCCATAATCATGTTCATTGCTCATCTTCACCAGATTAAAAAAAAACATGTCATCAGCAAAATAAATCTTTTGATGGAGTCAAGAAATGATCGATTCACATGACTTAGAAAAACCCATAGGAAATAGTTAGATTGCCAAAAGAAACATTTTTCCATACCACGCTCAGTTTTATCATATACAAATCATGTTTAAACCTTTATGTTGCAATACCACAGAAACCACAAATAGAACATTTCTGTAATAAGATATCATGATTAAAAGTCTCTTCTTGGTCTTGGTATTTTTATTGTTTAAGAATTCAACATTCTGGTTATAACATCAGAAAACCCTGTCTCCTACAAAAATTGCATTCCCATACAACTAAACTGCATTCTCAATACCGTTTCGAGGGAAACACATTTTCTCAAACAACAAAACAAAAAAACGCAACAACACAACTGCGTTAGGTTTAGGCAACAGAACTTCTTGGTTAGGTTAAGTAAAAACACATCATGGTTTTGCTTAAAATGACTAAGAAATGGAAACGAAACACAACAAAAAATGCAACAAAACTACTTCCTTAGGTTTAGGCAACAAGACTACTTGATTAGGTTTAATAAAAAAAACATGACATAAGTGAACATTGTCTTTTAGTTTCACCTGGGAGACAAACACCGGTCTCCTGGACCAAGGTCCGATGTTTGTTGACCAACCACCACCCAAAACTCCTCCCTATGTAGAGTTCTATGGACTATCATTACAAACGGATTTGTGATAACGTAATCCATGACAAAATACGTTTCCCTCAAAACGGAATTCACAATGCAGTTTCGTTGTATGGGAACATATTTTCTAGGCGACCAGGCTGCACCAGACTGCCAGTCCTGGTGGGAACAGAAGATGCTTGCTGTACCCCCAAAGTACATTTAGAGCGCTCCGAACCCCATGGTGCTTCACAGTATAAACGCTGATGAAATGCATGTCTTTGGATGTGTCTAGTGGGCAATTGTAAAAAAGACAAGTGGAGTTACTTTGTGTAAATTAGTAGAATAAAGTAATTGTTGTGAAGGGGATGGGGGTCAAGGCCATGTTCATGGTAGTGGGGTGAAAGCGAGAGAGCCTGTGTGGGAATGACCTCACCGGGGCAGCTGGCAGCACTCGCTCTCTTCTTTTGTCAACTCCAACCATTTGATGCCATTGAAACAGAGCAAAGGCAGAGAGATTGAGAGAGCAAAGGCGAGCGCTAGTGTGAAGGTGCAGAGCAGCGTGATGCAATGTGAGATAGCAGCTGAGTGAGCGCTCTCTCTGTGTGGAAGTGTGTGTGGAGAAATGACTGCATTCCCTCTAATCGGTCTATTATAACTCTCTCTCTCTCTTCATTATTAGCTCTCACTCATCCCTCACCCTCATCATCATCATAATCTGTCCATCCTTAAAGCCCATTTTATTCATTTTGCCGGAAAGCGGAGGAGGTGTAGGTGGCAGTGGTGGTGGTGGTGGTGGCATTGGGCGTGGAACTGATGTTTTTGAAGGCTTTGAGAGTTCCACACCTGTGGCTGTAAGGACAGTTTGTAACCTTATCTCCCATGCTTTGTGTGTCTCCCTTTTCTTTGGCGCTGGATGTGAACAAATTGAGCATTGTGTTTAGGCAGGGGCCAGGAGGATTTCGAAAAGGAAGGAAGCCAGCGAGCCCGGGCTCTGCACAGCAGTAGCCTGAGACGAGAGAGATCAGGAGTGATTCCATGTGTAAGATTCCTTCCTTCTCACGGACAGTGCTAATGAAGTGTGTGCACCCTTTGTTAGACAGGCTCCTCACGCAGAGCCAAGCGCTCACACAGACACTCCAGACATGACTGTATTCTCACAAACATCGTTGTATTTTTAGTGTCCTTAGGGTTGCAGCAAGCAGTTACTGCACTGAAAGTATGCCAGAAAGTTTCAGTCTGCTGGAATATGTGATTTAGGATGTATCTGTCTATGCTAAAATTATCTACTTTATAGCTTTTACAGTAAAATAAACAATTACTGTGATTATTCAACAAATCACTCCATTAATATCTACTTTAAAGGGGACCTATTATGCTTATTTTTAGGTGCAGACTTATATTTTGGGTTTCTACCAGACCATGTTTACATGCTTTAATGTTCAAAAAATGCTTTACTGTTCTCATGCCGGCTGATCTCACCCTCTGTCTATCTCAACAACAAAAAAAAGCCCAGTCTGCTTCGATTGGCCAGCCGGGCCACTACAGTGATTGGTCACACTCTTCGGACTCTGCTCCAGCTCCGCTCTAACTAGCTTTGTTTGATGGCATGCCAAACTAGCTGCAAGGCAGGTTTTATGCAAATGTGTTACTTGGTGACATCACCACATTATGGAAGAAAAGGCGGGACTTCAAGCAAGGTGTTTCAGGCAGTTCAGGAGCAGTGTTTCTATGGGGGAGAGTAACTCCCTTTGGCATGGACTTTGGGCTTTGTAACTTTGCAGACCTTTTACATGCACAAAACGATATAACACATTAAAGGAAAGGGAAAAAGCAAAAAAGCATAATAGGCTCCCTTTAAAACATCTTTTAAAGACATTATTTTATAGCACAAACAGACAAAAACAGTGACAAAAGGGATGAACCACAGGCCATAAATCATATTTGATCCTATGACATGCTAGGGAGTATAATGAGGGTTTTTTTTTAGCCCACAAACAACCGTAAAGTGGTTGTTACAACTACACGTTTCCAAAGACAATTTTTCATGTCTCTCTCAGTTGTCAGTAATTTCTTATACGTTATACATATGTAAGTGTAATCTACTGATTTGTCTGCATATCGGAGTCCATATCCGCTGTCACGCTCTCTTGTCTCCGCTCTGTTGAATGCAGATGAGGGGGGGAAATTAGCCAGTGTGGGAATATCAGAAGAGACAGATACCCGTGTCACCATGCATCCTAATAAAAAAAGACTCCTGTTTCCAATTATAGCCGGCTGTAATGATAACGCGATGTGAGCAGCAAGACAATAGCGCAACTGCATGTCTGCTGCTGGCGAGGGGGAGAGACGGAGGGAGGAAGAACAGGGAGGAGGTGATGAGTTGATGAGTGAAAGAGGAGGCAGGATGAGGGGCAAAGATGAACTGCAGCAGTAAAGCAGTCAACGGGAGGGAAGGAGCTTTTTGGGGTATTTTTAGGATCGTCTTTTCCAAGGATGTTGGACACTGTCATGTGGGAAGACGTAGGGGCGCAAACCAAGATAAAATAAACACGCGGGTCCAAATGATAGCTTAAAGTATTTATAATGTGCTGTTGCTATATCTCGCTAGACAGAACTTGGACAGATCACGTCGATAAATTAAGCACTCCAGCTGTTGCTCTCTGTTTTCTTATTTCAAATGTGCTCCGCTGACCTCTACTTCTATTATTGCCGCTGCCAAAGTCTTCATCGCGGTGCTCCTCGGGACCGGAGAAGCTACCGAGAAGCTTCCAGCACCGCAACTTGTGCTCCCTCGACCTATTTTACTCCCACTCCACACTCTATCTGTCTTGCTCACCCTAGCGTGACCCAAACATGCGGCCAGTGGATCCAATGTGTTTTCTATGGACATGCGGGGAAGGTACGGAGGCTCCAAACCAAACCTCAGCCATGCCAGGCCTGTGAGGGAAGGAGGGGCCCCTTTTTTTGAGGAAGTCATCACAGAAGTCCAAATAACAGGGCCGTCCCCGCCTGGGGCCCGCTGTCAACCCAATGATCGATGGTCTCAGTCTCAGATGCCTGCCCCAACTGGCCAGTGGTGAACAAAGAGGGGCAAATATAGAGACAGAGAAGGGGTCATCCCTGCCATGGTGAGAATGACAGTCAGCCAGAGAGGAGGATGGAGGGAGGAAGAGAGCGGAGGAGGGAGGGAGGTAGTGTAAACCCCAGCATGTTGATTGCTAGTCTCTTCTTTGATTCAAAAAACAGACATGTCGTGCTGTTTTATTTCGTTTGTAACGTGTCCAGAAATCGCCGGCATTGAGACAGCGCTACATTTTAGTGATTGCAGCTCCCGCAGCTGTGGCCACAGGAATGCAGCCTGCCTTCCTTGCCTCCTTCCTCTCCTCTCCCGTCTCCCCCGTCTATCTCTCATTCAAGCCTTCTCTCGTTTCCTCACCTCTGTGCCTACCCTTCGTTCTCTCGCTCGCTCTCTCTGCCCCGAGGCGATGACTCCGGCTCTTCTGGGAAATCTCTGATTAACACTGAGGCCTTTTTTTACCAAGAAGGCCGTCTCTCTTCCCTGCCTTTCCCCTTTCTATCCTCTTTCTAGCATTCAACACGCTCCTGAGGTTTAGCAAAGCATCAGTCAGACCTCTGGAGGGTGCTCTGCTTGGCTTAAGAGGTATGTACTAGACAGACCCTCTGTTGTACCGAAATGGGTGGTGATGATGCACATTATCCACCTTCAGCAGGCCTCAGGCATATCCAATCTACGTGTCCGTCCCCACAATATGGCTTTGAACCCAGCCTAAAGATTTAAGGATCGGAATATAGACGCACATTTAGGTAATTCAAAGGAAACAGCAGAGGGCAGGTTGTGATTAAATAGATTCTG
Organism: Sebastiscus tertius; assembly: GCA_916701665.1. Classification (NCBI taxonomy): domain Eukaryota; kingdom Metazoa; phylum Chordata; class Actinopteri; order Perciformes; family Sebastidae; genus Sebastiscus; species Sebastiscus tertius. The sequence continues at coordinate 17,480 of CAKAOH010028859.1, forward strand.
GCTGCAAAATGTAATAATCTTCAGCATCGGACTGATTATGTTGAAGTGCCTACTGGTGTATTTTATTCTTAATGGAGAAATGAAAAGATCCAGGAAAAGGGATCCCTCCTATGTTTCTCTACCTGAGGTTTCTTCCCTTTTTTCCCTTGAAAGAGTTGTTGTTTTTTAACTCTTTACAGGTGTGACGAATAAACAACACGGAAATGCAAAATACTCACTTGCGAATATTATATGACTAGGGCTTTTATTGTGAAAGGTAAGAACAGAAGGAGTGGATCTGGTCTGCGCTGCCTTTGTCAAAGTTTAAAGGAGTAATAAAGTTTGCCGTCCTGGTTCGGACTACGTAGCCTCCATGTTGTTGTTTCATAAATATAGCCGCAACCATGGATGTATGAAGAGAACTGGATACAGCATTGTAGGAGGGTTCCCGTTCATTCCTATGAGAGTTGCTCAGTGGCGCATGAAGCCAAAATGGCTCGACTGCCAAGTGATAAAGTACCCGGCGATCTTCCGCATCCACTGGGCCTAAAGAGCAGGTGCAGTAGCGTTTCCTTTAGCCTCGCCTCCCAGTCCTTGCTCCAGCCTCGGTCAGGGTCTCATTCACATGAACGGAGGATAGAAAATAACTCTGGATTCAGCTGTTAGTGCATTTTACAACTTTTAGGACCTAACAATTTAAATAAGGGCTTTTCAAGAGCCAATTTACAGACATCTCTTTCCCAATGTAAGTCTATGGGAAAAAGTCTGTTTAGGCCCAATGGCATCACGTGACGGACACAGAAGTTGAGTACCACCGTTTAGCCACTATGAAAATTTGCTTCACAATGCAACGCTCTTCCTGGGGGCTTGGGCGCAAGTCAACTGTTTTCGCGCAACGTGATTGGTTGGTGCCTTTATTCAAAGTGCGAAAGCTCAGAAAATGAACCTTGTTCCGAAAAAACATTGTCGCTTTTTTGCATAATATTTGCATTGTGTGAAAGTACTCATGGCAAAAACAACAGTTTGAAAAAATTGATTTACGTTCGAAGTAATCACACAAAAAAACGCCCCTACTGTGTAAAGGCCTTAACCCTGTTGTCTCTTATCCAGATGGAGCATAGACAGATGGTGTCACATTGTGTAAAAAATTTAATTTGGGGTTTTACAAATAAAATTGACTTGAAAAAGGTGATTTTACATCAGTTTCAATGTTGCTGCCGGTTTGGTTTTTACCTGAGCTTTGTCAGTGGCCTATTCTTATACAAACAAGCCGCAATGGCCAAGACCCCCCCTTTAACAATACTCTATCTGAGAAAAAAAAAACAACCCCAACTGTCAGCCAATCTATCCTGAGCAGCTGAGCTGAGCTGAAAGCAGAAAGCTTTATTTTTAAGGGCTTTCACAATAGCCATTTTCCCACAACTGCGCCAAGTGAGGCTTACAAGAACCAAGGCCAACTGCAGATGTTTACAATGAGAAATAGACAGTGTTATTTGGCTATTCAAATCATTTGACCAGCTTATAAATAGTTCTTCTAGCAGACAAATCACGTAGAGCATCAATGAAATGTAGTTTTGTGGAGAAACTGGGGAGATGTTAGAGAGTGAGCTCAGGCCCTGGAGTGGAGAGCAGGCCATTGTGAGAGCAGAAGAGCTGTGCTGCCTTCAAGGCCCTGACACACAAGCACTTATTGTTGTCTCCCCTCTCCATATAAGTCAAACTAAGCTGACTGAATGTACTTGACCCTTCACCCACTCCCTCTTTTCTCTCGCACTCCTCCACTCTTCCTCTTCTGCTGCGCTCCTCTCCTCCTCTGCGTGTGGTCTCACTTTAACCACCTGTCTCCAGAACCGTTGGATTGGCCCATATCTAGACCAACATATAATTGAACGTGGTTTGACGCACTTGAACCAACTCAAGTGTGTTTCTCCCCCACGACTCCAGAATTAATTTTGTTATTATTTAGGCCTGTCTTCTTGAGACTAGTTGTCTGATCATGAATACAACACCTGGTCTGGGCCTTGACTCTGCTGGCCCAGGCTGCTCATAGAGATGTGAGGTGGGGGTGTAAAGAACTGAATCAGACTGGTTGGTCTGGGAAACCAGATGCTGGTTAAGACAAAATACTTTAGAGCTGCAACAATCAATCGATTAGTCGTCAACTATTAAATTAATCATCAACTATTTTAACAATCGATTAATTGGTTTGAGTAATTTTTTAAGGGAGAAAAGGTCTAAATTCAGCTTCTTAAATGTGCATATTTTGTGGTTTATTTACTCCTCTATGACAGTAAAGTGAATATCTTTGAGTTGTGGACAAAACAAGACATTTGAGGATGACATTTTATTGACCAAACAACTGATCGATTAATCAGGAAAATTATTAATTAAGATTAAGATACAGCCCTAAAATACATATCAATTTCTTCCCATAGTTACTGTAGAAGAAAAGGTATAAAACTTTGATGGGACTTTGAACTAGAGGGAGCATCTCAAAGAGGAAACACTGTGCTAAAATGGGACTTCTGCTCAGCATGATTCAATTTGACTAAATTAAATCCATTTAATTCATTCAAATCTACACACACCTATTCTCCTCAGCTGAACCGAGCAAAGTTCATATTTTAATTGAGGTGTGCCAACAGGGATTAAAAACATACAACAAATGCAACATCTTATAGAAAAACTACTCGTGCGGTCAAGCATCACAAAAATGTCATTTGATAAGCCCAAAGAGGAAGTCAGCTGCAAAAACACATCGCTCATCAGCATAAAGTACATAATGATAAATCAATCAATCACTGGTTGTTTTACTCGTCGGTTCAGACACTCTCAAGTGGCGACCTAAGGACTCGAGCTTTAATTGTCCTGTGGAGGGGTTGACAGTGCAGGGCGGCCAGTAACGGCAGCTGCTTTCCTCGCCATGTGCCTGACAAAGATTTCAATCAGCTGTGCGCCGCTTGTGCCAGTGACCAGACAGGCTGTTTTCACTAAGCTCCTCACTGTGTTTTTCTCGCTATTTTTACATAACTGCGTGGTGCCAAGCCAGGCTCGCAGTACAATAACTGCTCGAATAAAACATGGCTGTCACTTTGCCACGAAGATTTGATCTCGCCCACCTCAGCTGACACGGCAGAAAATGCTATTTTTATGCAGTAATTCAAAGATGCTGCGTGTTTGTTGGTACATGTAGATGGATCCGTTCAGACACGGTGTCTATATGTGGAAGATGATGTTTCAGTGCGTCGTCTTCTTTTTTCCTCAGAGGGGCCAGACAGAGCTAATTAGCAGGCAGGAAATGAGTCAAGTCCCTGCTGCAGTGAGGATGATGTTTAGAGGAAATGACCGTAGATGACCAACTGTTAATAGAGGGATGACTGAACCTGGGAGTGTGTGATCCACCACGTTGACTGCTAACCATGTATGGCGAAAAGGAAACTTCAGAAATACGATATCATCTCATGCAGCAGTGTACACAGAAGCATGTCATGAGTAAGTCTGAACTTAAGTTTGAAGCAAGTCAGAGAAATATGTGATGCCCACAAGAACCAAGCAGACATCTGAGGAAAAATGGGGTCTGTGGCTGTGGGGGATAATAGAGCATACCTGCATCTTGAGTACTGCACCGCTGGGACTGTACATTTTGAAGAAAAGTAAGTCTTTTAGAGCTGTCTTTTCACCTGAATTCAACAGGCTGAATTATTGTTGAAATCAATGCACAAGAGGATACAGAGTCCTGTACTTGGTGACTTGTTGTAACGGCATAACTCACTTCCCTGTTTCTCAGCTATGTGTTGTTTTCTGAGTCAAGGAACATAGTTTTTAACACTGTTGTAATCTTTCTCTAAAGATAATATTTGATTTTCTTGAAAGAGCCTGGAATTCAGTTCCGCTTCGAGGTGCACAGCTGTTTAGCCCCCATTGTTTTCTGTCTTCTCCCATGCCAACTGCTTACATTGTCCCACCACCAGCAGCCATGCAGGTGGGCAGCATCAGAGAGGAGGAATGCTGATCAGATGAGATATGGTCGTGGGTCTGTGCATGCATCAGTGTTTGTGTTATTCCTAATGCGAGGCAGATCATTTGGTCTGCTGCTTTAAAACAAAAGGGCTCTGGTCCAGTTTACTCCCATGGGGAGGCTACCTTTGGCCAGAGAGAGAGCGAGAGAATGAAAACCACGTATAGCTTGTTGGGCTCTCCAGCGCTCACTCCTCCACACTACTTTATGGGAGGGTCAAGGTAGTTAACTAGTGGCAGGCGTTCAGATGGGTTCTGCTCCGACTTCAAACAGAGAACATTATGGCCGTGCGCGCTCACAGGATATTGCACTGTAAGGCCACTGAACACGGCTGGGTTAGAGAGAGGAGGCTTTGTATTGAGCCCATTAGAGCCCTAAACCGATACTAATGAAGCCGTTTCCTGTACAAACGGAGCGGCTCAGGGGAAACTGGCTCCAGCTTTTAATAAGGCCCTCACCAATCCCAGTTAAGATGCTGGCTTTTTTTTTTTTTTTTATCTGGGTACTGAGTGCTGGTTCCAAGCAGAACCTCCGTTTGGAAAAGTTAATTACGCATGATTAATGGAGCGTTTTCCTTCCAATGATATCTGTGACAGCACAAAGCTGTCGTAAGGCTTGTCAGGCCCAATTCGAGCTGAATAAGTATTTATGTGATCGCATGTGATGGGCCTCCTCTCACCAGCACCAGCCCTCATCAATCAAGCCCTGCTGCTCGCAGTAGTGGGAAATTGGTCTATCAGTGCGGCTGCCTACCCCCCCGCCACCGCTGCCACCGCCACCACCGCCGCCGCCTCCCTCCCTCCCCATTCAATCAGGCCCGGGGCTACAATGCTTCTTTAGCTCTTACTTCTGACCAACGCAGGGGTCACGGGGGGGAAAGTGGGAGCCAGAGCTGAGCCCATCCATTACAGCTCTTGTTTCTCTCGGTGGCAGCCGGACGACGGGATTCTATTAAGAGCTCCGTCTATTCAGCACTGAGATTACACCAGGGCCCTCTCGCCGAGCACACCTCAACACCAACCCCCGAGCCCTCACCAAAACCCTATACCCACCCTGGGGGCCTTATAGACGCCCCCCACCACCACCGCCACCGCCGCCAGCCCACCGCGGCTCGTCGTGCTTCCCCTCCCCTCCGTCCCCCTCTTTTTTTTTACACTTCCCACTAGTAGTGTTTTTTTTCAGCAGCCACAATGACAATAATCACCGAGAGAAAGACAGAAAGAGAGAATGAAACAGAAAGCTTGGAGGAGAATGAGAGCAGACACTCTAACCTGTTTCTGGCTCGATGTGGACACACTCGCTGTCTGCCTGCTTGGACAGCATTTGGCCTACAAGCCACCGCCACACACATACAGGCTTGCAGGGGAATGAACACACACTCCAACACCATAAGCATACTCTCAAACAGAAGACGTAGAGCTTCAGCACCTGGCTGAGAGACCGGGGTCATCTCCGCCACAGTATAAACACACTTAGATGGGTAACATCACAAACACAACTCTGCCGCAGTTACGTCGTAAACACCCGCCGACACCAGATCAAACCGCCACTCCTCCGATGTTTAAGAAGCTCGTTTGTCTCCCGGCCGGCCTGAAGAGACTCTTCATTTACTTAATATGTGTTAGCACTTGAGAGAGAGAGAGAGAGAAGAGAGGAGGGGAGTGCTGCCGGGGTCGCGCCCCCTGCTTGGATGGATGGGGGTCTTCCCGTCAAGGAGCAGGAGAGAGACAGCGCTCCTTGTCAAACAAACAGAAATTTAATACGTTGCCTTCTATCAGGATGTCCACAGTGTGTACATACTCTCTTAGGCTTGATTATGAATAACCCCCTCTATCATATAAACAAGTGGAGTGAAGGCATTCATCAGGGATAGAGAGGTAAGGGTGTGAAGAAGGTGGAATGTGCGGAGGGGATGATGGAGGAGAGGAGAGGAGGGGACAGGCCCAAGATGGAGCAAAAATGAAACAGGAGGTGGATGAGAGATTGGGGAAAAACGAGAGGAAGAAGGTAAATAGAGGATCTAGAGAAGAACAAAGGGGATAAATAAAGAAGAGAGGAAAGAGGAGACTAGACAAAGGAGGAAAACATAGTGGAGGAAAGGAAGAGAGGGCCGATGCTTGTCCTGGGCAGGGAGAGGGCAGTCAGGGTGGGGCTGGGTGAGGTTTACTCTCCCAGTGCTTTGCTGCATGGTTTGGAGTTGGCAGCCAGCGTGCGGGTTAACAGGATCGGAATGCTTCTTCAGGGGCGCAGCGTAATCAGCACCAACTTCCTCCGATTCAGAAACCGTAGGCCTCGCTCTCCGCCTCTTTTGTTTCCAGCCGGGGCTCCGCTGACAGCCCGGAGGAAGCAGCCGTCTGACGGTCAAAGATGGGGAGAGACGTTGAATGTGTGCATAAACACCGTATCCACGGAGGGGGGAGAGCCTTGAGAAACTTGACAAACTTCAGCGCGACCAATGTGTCTGCGTGTTGATGGCGCGCTCGTGCCATCTGCGCGCATAGATGCACACGTTTGTTTGTGTGTCTTGGCGGCACTTTTGCACCCACATATGCCGGCCTCTCCCAGTGGAAAACACGCAAGAACGTGAGTGAGAGCCGGTTGTGTGAGGGATACTCTGCACACTAGTCGTGCTCTGTCAGGCCACTCATCTCCAGCTGCCCGCCTCAGACTTTTGTCTTTGTTAAATGTTGTGTGACAATGAGATTTTCCAAAGTGCCATCTAGATAAAGAAGTGGATTGAGAGAGAGAGGGAGGAGGAGGAGGGGGAGAGTCCGATAAGATGGTCTGGTCATAGTCCAGCGGCCCTTCATCACCGCTGCAGCCCCAGATATATCTCCTCTCTGTCTCTGAAGCACTCACACCTTCATCACTTTGTCTCTCTACACACACTTCTTCTACAACTGCACCCAATCTCAATACACACACACACACACACGCACCTCTATTCCATCACCGCGGCTCTAGATCCTCAATCGATCCTCGCAGCACCCCAGCAGACACCTGCAGGTGATTGATCCCCAAATCAGTCCCTCACAACCCCAGCGCCGTAAAAACCATAACAACCCATCATAAAAGCTGATTTATCTTCACCTAGCCCTGGGCCTCACAGTTAGAATATTAACCCAAAAGTGTATGACACCAGAATGATTGGTTTGGAATTGAATAAACCTTGGGAGTATTGACGCACACGTCTGATGGTTCATATCAAGTCTGACTGCTGAAATGTGCCAAGTGAGATTGCTTCATCTCAGGATATACAGACATACACACAAACACGGAGAACTTTTGTTGGGGTGCTTTTTGCATCTCTTCTTGTATCTACAAGCCGGTATGCACCAATGTTGTCATGTATTGACTTTGAGGGGATGAAATCGTGTTGAAATTTCTGTTAGCCAGGTGAATTATAATGTACAAGGTCTTATTAAAAACCAGTGGGCAACTCCGGGGTCTGAAAAGTGAAGCCAAAGCAGAAGTGCCTTAATCATGCATTCTTTCTAATAGCCAGCAGGGAGCGACTCCTCTGGTTGCAAAAAGAAGTCTGATTGTATAGAAGTCTATTAGAAAATGAGCCTACTTCTCACTTGATTTATTACCTCAGTAAACATTGTAAACATGAGTTTATGGTCTCAGTCGCTAGTTTCAAGTCTTCTTCAATACAGCATGATGTTCATTTAGTAAATTATGGTCCCATTTAGAGTCAAATAGACCATAAAGCATGGGATGCTTTAGAGCGGGCCACCTTGTGATTGACAGGTCGCTACCACGGCGTTGTCCGGTCTGGGAGTTATCCGTGTTTTCGTCTTTGAACTTTTAATTATAACCTTTTTGGTCGCCTAAAAATGTCTTATTAAGCGTTCTGTTGTACTTAGCTCCACCCTCTTGTGTCACTTCTGGTTGCAAAAAAACAAGATGGCGACAGCCAAAATGCCGAACTCAAGGCTTCAAGACGGCAGCCCACAAACCAATGGGCGACGTCACAATGACTACGTCCACTTCTTATATACAGTCTATGTTGAAAACTAAAAATGGGTATCAAAGTTCTAGTTTTTTGCATATGAGGATTTTGGTCAGTGTAATTATTTTAGATGAGTTTTTTTTTTTTTTATGCATTTGCAATATTGGAAATATTGGAATAATAATGTTTTCAATCCTACGTAGGCCTGGCAATATATCGATATTATATCGATATCGTGATATGAGACTAGATATTCCATATATCGGCTAGCTCTAGTGAAGTATGATTAACTGCAGAGGCATAAATAAATATTGTTAAGAGTTTGAAATATTAAACAGCTCCTAAAGAGTAGTAAACGTTTTGTTGTTGTTGAGTAGTAAACAAAAACACAACACACATTATGAATTCATCATAAAGTCACCATGGTAATATGTCCGTTTTGTTGTTTGGTTGTTTATGTGTTTTCGTCTGTGTCCGTGCATCACTCCATGTGTGTGTTCCTGCAGGAAATAGTGCCCAAGCCACATTTTAATGAGAGCGTTGGTCTAAATGCCAGAAGCATGGTGTACTGGCAGCAGCATCAGCATGTGCCCTGTACTCAGCAGCGCAACAAGCTCCTGGGTTAAATATAATCCCAGCCTAACTCAGGGGCCTCTTTGATGCTACTGAAAGCCAGTGAAGCCTTTAATGGGAGCCACTCCGTGTCCCTGTGTTATGTGTGAGCTGCTCGGCTTTCCTTCATTTTAGGGTTGTTGCAACTGATTTGTTGTTTTCTGAGTTAATTCTGACTTTAATCATGCCCACATACACTGAGCTGACCTGAGCTGGGTAACAAATACCAGTGTGTGTGTGTGTGTGTGTGTGTGGTGGGGGTTTCCATGTGTGTGCACGACAATCTGCTTACGCTTTGCACTTACTCAAGTACATTTTCTCACTTTCTCACATTGCAGTTTTGACCACTTGTAAATTTTGGATAAGAAATACCCATTAGTCCCACTTGTCATGTTTCTCTTATGTTTTTCTCCTCGGTACAACAATGTGAGCCTTTTTCTTTGCTTTGCAAAAAAAAAAAAAAAAAAAGGGAAACACTCCATAAAAGTAAACACAAAAGGGTCTGTGTATCTGTGCCATAAAGAAAGAAAGAGGAAATATTAACGGGTTTTACGTTGTGCCTTGTTCAAGCTTCACATATAACACTATTACTGAGAGTTATATTCTTCCAATCAGCTTATATACAACTCTGATAGATGTCCATCCTTAGCCTGCTCCACAAGATTCAGTTATTTCTATTCTGGCTGTATGATATTTAACTGTCATGACAGTATGACAGACTCCCGTCACACTGAACAAGTGTTACGTCTGTCTGATATCCGCCAGCATTAAAATATTAGCCTTCCAATTGGACACGGTATATGAAAAGCAGATTGTCGTCGTGTTGCAGCGGAGCCCTCGCTTTAAACGTGAGAAGAGAGCTCAATAAATGTAATGAATGTGTGACACTTTAACATCTGAAGTGCCGTGCTCAGTTCCATATATACCGCTTTACCTCTTGTACATAAAAAGCTCTTTTAAAGATGATATCTATGAGCGTTTTAGAGCCGATTTGTTCACCCTGCGGCGACCGGCAACGTGCTCTAATTACCTCCCCACCCCCCTCTCTCCGGCTGGGCTGGAGTGGGGTGGAGTGGGTTGTTTAAGTTTCCAGTCCGTCCCGTGCGTATAGGAGCTGTGTGCCCGCTAAATTTATGCTTGAAAAACGTGACCTTTGACTCCTGTGCAGCTTTATCGCACCCCGAAGCCCACATACAGTGTGGCCCTGTATGCTGAGGCTGTGCGGAGGAAGTGTCTGTGATTACCACTGCCTGTACTACTTTCTGTACATCAGTGCCGCCCCAAGCCCCCCACCCTCCACCCTCCGCCCTCTCAAAGCCCCCCGACTTGCTGCAGCCACATTCCAGGTTGCTTAAAAACCAATTATCTTTAAATTAACTTTTGAATGTTGCATAATATCCACTCTCCCTCCGCCTGATGCTCAGATCATTTTTGATAGTAGGTTGCACTGATGATCCAGTGATCTTGTTGTCATGTTGTGCCATCCCTGCTGTCAGTGTTGATTTTAGCACAAGGCCCAATATGTCTCATTCACACTAAGGAACCATTAAATGTCATATTTATTTTAATTAAATATACATGGAGGAGATACTAGTGCATTTATATTTTAATCCAGCGCTGCTTTGGCAACACAGACTACATCCCAGATTCAGATTCTGGGTAGTATTTTGAGGGGACTCTGTTATTTTAAAGAGGACCTATTATGCTTTTTTTCCGGTGCACAGGCTAATTATATTTTTGGTTTCTACTAGAACATGTTTTCATGCTTTAATGTTCAAAAAACGCTTTACTTTTCTCATACCGGCTGTGCTACAGCACCTCTTTTCACCCTCTGTCTGAAACGCTCTGTTTGAGCCCAGTCTGCTCTGATTGGTCAGCTGGCCCTCTGTTGTGATTGGTCAACCGAACCAAACTCTTTGGACTCCGCTTCAGCTTTGCTCTAACTAGCTTTGTTTGAGGGCGTGCCAATATAGCCGTTATGCAAATGTATAACTTGGTGACATCACCACGTTATGGAAGAAAAGGCAGGACTTCAAGCAAGGCGTTCATATCAGTTCAGGAGCAGTGTTTCTGTGGGGGAGTGTAACTCCCTTTGGTGAGGACTTTCGGCTTTGTAACTTTGCAGACCTTTTACGTGCACAAAAAACTATATAACACACTAAAGGAAAGGGAAGAAGCATAATAGGTCCCCTTTAATGTTTTAATGTAATGTAGATAATCTAAGTGTCTCCTTATTAGTCTGCAGTTTAGGTTAAGAAATGTATTTTAATGATGAAAAAGCACAAGAAAGCCTCTCTCACAGGTCCTTCTCTGAACTAGTAAATAAGATGAGATCATTTATGTCTCCTCATAAAGCCTCTCAATCAAGCATTGTGTCTTGTGATGCCCTGACAGTTCTATCTAAACTAATGAAACAAACATGTCTGCCTTCATGGATACAAATGGGATTAAGAACCCCCTACTATAAAAGAAAACTGTTATTTTGAAAATTTAGCATCTGTTAAGGTGGCGGCCTCGAAGATTGTCATTTAAATGAATGTCTGTTAAAGCATGCAGTGGGTAGAAATGGAGCAAATATGATTAAAAAGTTATTTTTATAAAACGGTCACTATAGCCTGACAGATGTGCATAATCGGAAAATAGGATATACAACATTAGACAATATTCTGTTACTGTAATGTCTATTTCTCGCCTCAAATGTTTTCAGAAACATCTTGTAGTGTTCTGTTTAGCTGTAAAATTAGAACGTTTTTGATCCGGCAGCCACGTTGAGATCTGTTGAAGAAACACAAAGCACTGCCCACCAGCCGGAGCTCAGCCAATGGGAACTCTCTCTCTCTAAAATGACCCATGATTGGCCAAAGTCAAGATTTTTTAAAGCCTGAAAACAGAGCCATGAGGAGGTGCAGAAGTCTAGTTTTCTCTCAGAACACTTGAATTACAATATGCTGAAAGGTTATTATGAATTTTTTGCCCAGTGATGCCAAAAATATTCTGCCTACTGCAGGTTTAAATCTATCGCCAAATGAGGTAACACATTGGTGATTGAGCCTATATGGCCCACTGATGAAAGTATTGCAATATTTATGTATTTGCAGTATTATGACCTGAGTGTCTGTGGTGACATTGCTAAAAAAAAACTATCACACACACTTCTGAAAAATTGAAGCTCATGTACATAGAAATGAAATCTTAAAGGGATTGCCACTTTTAATATAGACATGCATGCATGCAGTGCTCCGGCCGACCTGTCAGAGAGTCAAGAGAGGATCAGATGGTGCCAAAACCAAATGACCGGGTGCTAATTCAGCAAACACGCCCGCCCTGTCCCTCACAGGCCACAGAATTTGTCAAGAAATCATCCCTCTTTCTCTTTCTCTTTCTCTCTCTCTCTCTCTCTCTCTCTGTGCCGGAATGCCCGGCTAACCCCCAGCAAATGAAAATAATCCAAAGTAATTAGAAGTGAGCTGGTCTGGTCCTGAGAGCCCCCGGGCGGCCGGGTAAACATGGCGGAGGGGCCAGTGGAAGGGTGGGAGGTGGAGGTGGAGGAGGTGGAGGATGGGGGGCTGCTGACCTTGTCCACATAAAGCAGTGATTTATGAAGTGCAGGGCACAGCAGCAGGGCTTCTGTCTTCTCCCGCAGAACCAAATTACTGAGGTGGAGATTAACACGCCGCTCACAACGGGGCCTACTTCCAGACCCAAAGGAAATTTTCGTATTTACATTTTCCCCTTTCATTTCCTCTGCTCTGTTTTAATGGTAATTGGGCTGCATGTATATGGACACCAGGTATATCCTTGTAATATATATATATAGAGACTTTACCCAATTTCTTCTAGCGCGTCACTAACAATAAAGGGTTAATATTACTCACTTTTTATAAGTAATTAGTTGTGTAATTTACTGAGAAATGTTGGGTAGACTTCACCTAATTTCTTCTAGTGTGTCATAGCTGTTAAATTTAGGTACTCTTTACTCAAAACATAAGGTGAAATCTACCCAACCAAACTGAGTGCAATTGTTACCTCACATATATTGAGCAGATCCTATAGGTTTGTTTTTCCAGTGGAAGCTCTAAATGAGTTTTTACCACTTGATTGAATCACATTTAAAGCAAAATAAAATGCGCAGGGGGGCCGTGTGTATACACAGAGTCCTGATGGAGGCTTAATGCAGCTTTTTTGCCGGTGTCAATGGGAGGTCTCGATGTGAATGGTAGAACTATTTCATGTGGATTTGGCTGCGATATTTTCTTTCTCTCCTCTCCTCTTTTTTTTTTTCTTTCTTTCCTGCTCTCCTGGAGGATGTGCTGGAATGCACCACACAGGCCTACCCAGTGTTTCTACCCAGTGTTTCCATGTGGCCCCTCGGCTGGCTGGCTGGTCTCTGCAGCTCTGCAGCTCTGCAGCAGCAGCTTCTCTGGCTGCCTGGCTGCTGCTGGAGGAGTCAGTTTGCAAACCCACACGGGAATCCCCCCTCTTCTCTCCAGCATGTCCCATCTGACTTCACATGGCTCTACATGGAGCAGAAATCACTTTTCCTTTAAAAAAAAAAAAAAAAAAAAAAAAATTAAAAATATGGCTGCAAAAGTTACTCAAAGGATAGTGTTCTAGCACCATGGAGCTGCAGATCAAGTAAAAATATGAAGCTATTTGATCATAAAAAAATCTCCACATTTCATGTATGAATTTGCTTCTTTTTTTTTTTTTGCGTGACTGAACTCCCTAAATAAAACAAACAAGAAAAAGCCGCAAGCCAAATAAGCACGAGCCCCATTTAAAGCAATTTAACCTCACTTTCAAGAATTTCACAGCACTTTAAAGCCTCAGCAGCGCTCAACATTATACGCGCGTGTTTTTTAAAGAGTCTCTTTAAATGAGTATGAAATGCTGTGTGGCATGATACAGATGATACAAGTCGGAACTAACATACCCCGAAGCTTCTCACATGTGTTTGGTTTGTAATTTTGTTGATAAACAGCTTTTCCACACCGCTATTTAGTAGTTATATCAAAAACCATTATGACAAAAAGGCAATGCGTAATTCAGATAAAACGGATCTATTTCATCTCTGGGCACATCAGAACGAACAGGCGCTTATGGCGGAATTGGTGAAATAAATATAAATTAAGAGGCCTTTGCAAATCATTCTCTCTCGGTTTATTAACAAATGAACAAGCGTTTTAAATTCACCCCCCATCGCTCTTTTTTCAGTGTAGATTCAAGAGCTTTATGGCCGCTCGTTCAGGTGATTATATATTCAAGCCCATACAGCTGAATCTTTCATGTGCCATCGAGCAATGTGACGCCCTTAATGTAGATGTTTTGTGCTGCAATTCACACGAACGAGAAAGAAATGACCCCACATGTTAGAATAAGTCACAAAGCCAGAGTGATAGAGGAGACTGTTACAAACTGGAAAAGAGAAATTCAAGGCTCAGAAATAAAAGGAAAGTTGGATTGATTTTTTTTTTTCTTATTTGGCTGTGGGAGTGAATTTAAGCACACCAAAAATGTCCAATAAAACTTCCTTATTATGCTGCATATCTGGAGATAAAATAAGTGTTATAAGTCACCAAATTCTATTTAACAGTTTTGTTTAGATTTTTTTGCAATATTTCTTTTTTTTTTAACAATGTCTTTATTGGGTTTTTTTTATATACAAGCATCAGCATTATTATGCAATATATTCAATACAGGATTTACTTTAACAAACATAACATACCCCACCGACCCACCCGTTCTCTCTTTCTCACAGAGCCAAAGTCAATATACAGCTTTTTTGCAATATTCGATGATGAAAATGTTCAATATTAAATTTTAGTAAAAACATACAACAACAATAATTAAAAGCCATAATTTATATGACTATACGATACACGATACGATACAACTTTATCGTCAGTTTGCACTGAAATTCATTTTGCATCCATAGGCAGCTCAGTTTGAGAAAAATTACACATACAATAGACATACTGTTACCATAAACAGACAGACAAGTAGGAGACATCAGACAAAAAAAACAAAAAACACATCACAATTATTCATACATAACCCATTACAAAATTACCATCTGTCCTCTGGATCTACATGTCTATAGCAGCACATTAGTTATTATTTAGCAACAAGATGGACTGATGGACAAAAGCCTGATCTTTAGCCTGATGCAGGTTAAATGTAGGGACTCTGAATCGCCTCTTGGAGGGCAGAAGTTGATATTCCCCATTTAAAACATGTAAAGGGATTAGAAGAGATGCTGTTGGCAAGTCTGAGCATTCTCTTGTTGTATGCTGCATATCTGGAGATAAAATAAGTGTTATAAGTCACCAAATTATATTTCACAGTTTTGTTTTGATTTAGATTTTTTGCAATATTTGATGACGAAAATGTTCAACATTAAGTTTTAGTAAAAAAGCACAACATTGATAATTCAAAGCCATAATTATACGACGATACGATACACGATACGATACAACTTTATTGTTGGTTTGCACTGAAATTCATTTTGCATCCATAGGTAGCCTAGTTTGAGAAAAAGTACACATATAGACATACTGTTGCCATGAACAGACAGACAAGTAACACACATCAGACAAAAAAACAAAACACAACACAATTATTCATACATAACCCATTAAAAAATTACCTGTACCTATTATCTGTCCTCTGGATTTACATGTCTTTAGCAGCACATTAATTATTATTTAGCAACAAGATGGACTGATGACAACAACGATAATTCAAAGCCATAATTATGTTTCATATTGTCATGTGAAAACCATTCAGAAAATGTTTTTAAAAAAGTTCACTTCAGTTGAGCACGCCATCTCCTGACAGGGTGGAGAAGTGCAACTCTTCTTCTTGTTGCCAAGCTCCTATAGCATCCTGTCACTGTTACCCCACTTTGCCCCTTTACGGTGTGGTGATACCACAAACCCCCTGCGTGTTTATCCTCCTTTTTTTCTCAGACATTTCCTCCTTTTCAGAAAACGAGCTCTTTCTCTCTATCAGGATCCTCGATCAGACCCCGGTAGAGAGGCCGTGAAGCAATCACTTTCCCAGATTACTTGTATTTAATACACAATGCATCATAAAACAAATCCCTCATCCTGACAGGAAGAAAATAGAACAGCTCATTCGACTTGAGCTTTTCCCAATTTATGGCTAAATTAAAAAGGCTTCCAACAATGGACAAGTCGAGGAGAGGCAGGAAATCAATGAGCTGGGCGGACCTGGGTCTCTCCTCGGTTCTCAAGGAGCAGAGAGACGATGGGAATCGGTTGGCGGGGTCCTGCCTTATTTACACATGATTTTTCCTGTCCTTCCTGCACATTTGCTCCGCGATTTCGTAAAACAATAGGCATTATCTGGGGATGGAAGGTCAATGTCACAGTGCGAGGCGTTATCCATCATCATCTGCTCTCGTCAGCCAAAAGCCCTGTCCTCTCTCAGCTTTATGAGCTGCCTAATAAACTGCGCTCACTGACAACGAGGACGTTTCTTTTATTATTCTATACCCTTGTCTGTTTATTACACAGTGTCGGTTTCTCAGCTTAAAAACCTTTACATCTAAAGAAATAAAACTAATGTTCTGTCTGCTTTTGAGCTTGTTGTAAAGCAGGTGCACAGAGACCAGAGCACAGTTAATACTCAAGAATACAAATATTGTATTATATATATATATATATATATATATATGTGTGTGTGTTTTTATTATCAAGATTGATTTAAAAAGTTGATGTCTTGCTCTGTCTAATCATCTATTTTCTTTGATAAACACTTATTTTATGATTATTTTAATGCAGCATTCATACTTTTCTTATTGTGATTGCGTGTGTAATGGTGAATGGACAGGTTTGGGGAGGAAAATGCACAAGTATACCAACCTCATCACAACCTACAAAAAAACTTAATTCAACATGTTCTGTCTGCTTTTGAGCTTGTCGTAAAGCAGGTGCACAGAGACCAGAGCACAGTTAATACTCCAGAATAATTTATTTTTAATTTCAAGAGTGATTCAAACTACCAAGTTGAGCTTGTTGTCTCTCTAATCATCTATTTTTTTCTGATAAACACTTATTTTGTGATTAATTTAAAACAGCATTCATACTTTTCTTATTGTGTGTGCGTGTGTAATGGTGAATGGACAGGTTTGGGGAGGAAAACGCACAAGTATACCAACCTAATCACAACCTATACAGCATTTTTATTGTTCAAGTCAGAGAAAAAGCAGGTGATTAGGTCAGTGTTTCCCAAATTGTGGCGCATGGACTTCCAATGGCCCTTATGGAGTTTCCTGGAGGTCCCCAAGAGGAACACTTAAGTCTGTATAGCTGTTATTACTCCCGTAAGAGAATGAGGTTTTTTTATTATAGTTCTCACTTTTCTCATTGTTCTTATACTCTAACATAACTGCAACTCAAAACTAAATCATAACCTGGAGATAAAAAAAAGGAAAATGATAGAAAAAAAAACCTCTTTTCAGTTCAGGTTAATAATGTCATAAAATGGTTCATGAACTGGAACGCAGCTTGTTGTGGAACAAGTTTGGAAACACGTGGATAATAATGCACGCTTTGATGATGCTTATGTTGGTTCATTAAAGTGTGCTGCTGCTGTGTGTGTGTGTGTGTGTGTGTGTGTGTGTGTGTGTGTGTGTGTGTGTGTGTGTGTGTGTGTGTGTGTGTCTCTGTGTGTGTCTCTGTCTCTCTCTGTGTGTGTGTGTGTGTGTGTGTGTGTGTGTGTGTGTGTGTGTGTGTGTGTGTGTGTGTGTGTCTGTG
>CAKAOH010028860.1:0-40361 GCA_916701665.1 Sebastiscus tertius
CCAGCCTTCACTCCCCACATGCATCAATGAGCCTCGGGTCCGACCCTGTCGCCGGTTCACCGGTTCTCCTTCCTTGGACCACTTTTGGTAGGTCCTGACCACTGCAGACCGGGAACATCCCACAAGAGCTGCAGTTCTGGAGATGCTCCGACCCAGTCATCTAGACAGCTCTATTTGGCCCTCGTCAAAGTCGCTCACATCCTTAAGCTGACCCATTTCTTCTGCTTCCAACACAATCAACTTCAAGGACAAAATGTTCCCTTGCTGCCTAATATACCGCCCCCCCCACTGCCAGGTGCCATTGTAACGGGATAATCCATGTTATTCACTTCACCTGTCAGTGGTCTGAATGTTATGGCTGATCAGTGTGTATATATCTGCTCAGAACTAGATGTTAACAAATTGACTTTTGAGTATCTCTATGTTTTGGTACGTTATACCTCTACTCCATTACTGTACTGGCTTGACAATACTTGACTCAACAAAATTATTTTATTTAAAAGCTACAGTTAATAGTTACTTGTCTTATTAAGCTATTATATACAAAAAGTTTGATCAGCTTATTACTGTAACTGTGGAGCATATAAATGAAACAAAATAAAACAACAGCATAAAACGCAGTTGAATCAGTCTTGACCAGGTGCAGCATTAAAATGCTGCTTACATTTTAATGCATCAGTAACAATGAGCAGATTATATAATGTTTTTAACAACCTAAAACTGTTTTTGATAAGTACTCTTACTTTTGATTTTTAAGTACATTTTGCTGATAATACATAAATAAAATGTCAAATGCAGGAATGTAAAGGAATATTTGTACATTAGGTTATTGCTACTTTTACTTATAAAGGATTAAAACACTTTTAGGACACTTTTTAAAATATCTATGATTTCAGTCTGGCCAGTAGTTGTCAAGATATCTTGCTCTGTACCAAGGTGACACACCAGGAACGTCAGGAGCGCGTGGCGGCTGTGTTACCTGTTGTTTTTTTATTCCGGCGTCCGTGTTAACAGGTGGACGCGCGTCTTAGCTGCGCCTCTAGAGGTCACACCTATTTTTGACACGTACACGTCTCACAGCAGCAACAGACAATGAAGGTGATCTATTGACTGTATATTGACATCATATCAGCAACATTACTACAGTTTACATGTCTATCTGTAGAATATGTTACGGAGATGAAAAATAAATTTAGACTTATTTTTAAATTAACACTTCCTGCTTTAATTTAAAAATAAAAGCCCTTAAGCGTTTTTTCTGTGGACAGAATTCCTTCATTTGTTAACACAACGCTTTTATTCTGAAATATGTGCCGGACAGTGTTCAAGAACATGCAGTGACTTGGAGAGCTCCATGAATGAATATAGTACAGAGTTTTAATTGTGGATTATTACTATTATTTAGAAATTACCACACGTTTCTTAACCTTTCTCGGTCTAAAATACATCTAAATGATATTTATAATGAAATGAAATGGCCATTAAAAGGTAAACTATGTAGAAAGAAAGGGCTGACAGCAGCAGCTGCAGCAGCAGAAACGCAGCTGACATGCAGCTGAAATGCAGCTGGTGTGAACACCCGACGCGTGAATCACGCAGCCACCACGCGCTCCTGACGTTCCTGGTTTGTCCGAGGCTTTAGGCCATGACTCTTTCATCCAAAACAGAGTGAGAGATAATACAACTAAACAGATGAGTGCTCTGATATCATGTGTTCTGCTAACTCTCTCCTCTGGTGTCCAACAGGAGGGCATTCCAGCAGTATTACAAGGAACACATTGGCTACTCCTGTCCCACTGAAGACATCTTCATTGAATAACACCTCCCCCCCATCCACACTATGTACCGAATGCTCACTATGTGCATGTAAGCCTGGTCTTACACAGCAAACTGGACCACTGATTTGTCTTCATCAGAGTACTTGCATGGTGGATTTTCTTTTCTTACCTGCATCCAGTGATACAGCGAACTTTCCCTTCCTTTAGCCAAGTCACAATATGAATACCTCTATGGATAGGATCACATGAGATGTTCTATACACTGAGGACACATGTTACATGAACCTAGTAACCAAATTCAAATACAAATATCGGATATTGATATATCTTATGGGTTAAAATGACTTATATGTAACTACACATAGATAACCATATAAATTAGACAGCCTTCAGGACCATGGAGTTAATTTAATGACAGAATGTTTATATCATCAATTTGTGAACTTTTGCTAACTGATTAACCATTTGAGTCATAAAAACAGTTAGCAGCTCCACGAGGCTGTGTTTAGGCACAGCAGTGTACTGTACATGCTAATTTCAGTATGCTAATATGCGCACAATGGCATAGGCTGATGGGAATGTCTTTAGATTTGCAGGTTATTTGGTTATAAATCAAACATGATGAAAAGTCAGGGATCACCAAAGCTGTTACAGTTCATCATGTGGGGAACATGAATGTCTGTAAAAGATTTCATGACAGCCTATCCAATATTTGTCAAGATATTTTATTATATTATATTTATATTTATATCTGATAAAAACGTCTGATGGATCCGGTTTCTAAAATCAGAGGATTTGCTGCTTTTCTTTTTCATGTAATCGGAAATTGAACATGTTTGTGTTTTTGGACTGCTGGTCAGACAAGCGATTGAGAAGAGCATCTCCCTAACTTAACATTCATCCTTTTGCCCAAAATGAAATTCTAATGTTGAGTATGTGCATAAAATCAGCCACGTTAGTGTGTTCACTTGGGTAAACAAGTAGCTGCTGGGCGTTGAAGTCAACCAACTAGAGTTCCAGTTACAGATATATTCATGTGAATCACAGCTTGAGCTTGAACTTCAGCGTCAAATTATGTCCAACCAGTTTCAGGTGTTTGAGATGAGCCGCTCAATCGCGTCGCTACATACATTGGCCTGGAATCAAACCCGGATCAACTGCCTGGAAGGCGGCTATGTTAACCACAAACACACACTTACGATAAGAGAATCTAAGAACAAAGCAAGACCGCATGCTTATGAAAATGATGGTAAATCTTCTGTCCTTAAATTAGCTCCAGCCTTGAGTCCACAGTAAAGAAGAGCTTCTTATTAGCAACAATTTAAAGGCAGTGCTTTGAAGGAACATACAATAAACAAATGGACCTGCTTGTTTCTTTGCACAGATGAAGACAGACTGATGTTTCCAAAAAATATATATGCTAAGTATAATTATGTATCTTATAACCCTCAGACTTGACAATCTACTGTTGAAGACGTTTGGAGATGCTGTTAAGGTGCCTCATTTCTGCTGCTTGATGTTCCTTTTCTTCCAAATGTGGTTCCAACTACAAACCCTTTATGCAGGGTGTCTCTGGTCGGGTAATGACATATTCCCCTTAATTCTGTGTTATAACAAGGCCCAAATGACGCTGTGCAATTTAGTATGTGTTGGTGGGACGGTGGATCACTGTGCAGTCATGTCCGTGTCTGTCCACATTACTTTCAGCTCAGACTTCTTTTGCATTGCCTGCTCTAATCTAGGACCAAAGTCGGGCTCAAGTCAGCATGGAAATACTTACTCATTAGAAATTCTTTCCAGTTCTTTAGCTTTGATGTTTTAAAAGGAGAACTTGGCTTTTTGAAGACTTGTTTTCACAAACTGGCCCACAATGTGACTTGGTTATCTAAATAAGGAGAATCCATTACCATGCAGTTCCTCCTTGATTTTGCAGCCATTTGAAGATGAGCTCCAGGCTTAAGGCTGCACCAGTCAACATGTTTTACATCATTGGATCAAATAGACTGTGCAATCTAATATGAGTCACTTACAGTGATGAACCTACAGACGCACCTTTAGCTCTTTGTTTTGCTTTTCCAACATGCAAACTACACTCCCATCGACCTTGTTTCTAGAAGCAGCAGGCAGCTAAAAGACTTTGCTAAACCACACTGTACACTACCGGCCCAGTACTGAACAGCCGACAGACAAAGTTGTTGCAACTAGCAGGTGAACATAACGGAGCGTTTAGCAGCTAAACAGACAGATGTCTTTCTCAAGAGTTGGTGGAGACCAAAATAGAGGTAAAAAGAAAGTGAATATTGGATTTACATTTATCTGAGACCTAACTCAAAAGAATGTTGCTCTGTGCCTGCCGCATACGTAAAGAGACAAAGATTTGCTAACGCGCTAGCCATGACAGCTTTTTATAGTATGGCAAAGTTGTGTTTTCAGCTTGTCCTGCCCAAGTGGCCTAAAAACCAATTAATGCAGCTTCAAGATCCAGGATGTGAACATTTGGACTGGGATTTCCAGCCAATCAGACGACTACATCTGCACAAGCAGTTGAAGTATGGGCTAGGCTATGGTATGAACAGATTTGAGCATGTGAAGTCAATGGAAATGAAGCCTGAAATGTTTTGTGTTCAAAAAACAGTGCCTATTTTTTTCTGATGTAGTGATGATGACTGTCCTCTGTATTAACCGTTGACTTCCGATGTCTCCGATCACAGAATCTAAATATGTACAACAGTCGGTCTCATTCAGATGAGTAGTCTTCTAGCTGGATATGACTTGGTACACCTAAGATGGCTGCCATGGGATGTTTATCCCCTGTTTAATGTTACTGGGACTCAACAGAGCTGATATTAGGCCAACCAAGGAGCTGTCAGTCAGTCTGCTCAACACTTGGACATTTTGGCATGAAATGGTCAACGATACTTTAACATCTACACAAGGCATACAGCTTCTGTCTGAAAAGACTGGTATTTGTCTGCACAACCTGTATCAGCTGAACCCTTTACACAGAACAGACATTTTTTTTAAACTAAAAATCCCACTACTTGACAGCCATTGTCTTGTCACTAATTTCAGAACAGTATGAAATGAATCCAATGGCAACCTGGAAGAAAGGAAAACCCTGTAGTGTACTATCCACCACATGTTCATTTCCATGCCAGCCATCCAAGGTGCACCACAGGAAGTTGTTCTGATCCACCAGAAAGTGTCCTTTCTATTGTGATTCTAACACCATGGGGATCTACTGTACATGACTCATCAATATAGATATATCCTGTATAGATACTGTATGTATGTATGTTTGTATAGGAGTTATTATTGTATGCTGTTGGTCTGACCAAAACCTGGGTGTAACACCGCATGATATCGATGTTATAAAATGAAGACACGCAGACTGGTGATGATGATGGTGGTTATTCTTGTCAATAAATCACATTTACAACACAGCACTTATGTTCTTTAATAGGAAACAAAGGACCTTCTTTTTTATAGAATAGAAGTCAGACATCACACCTTTAGCTCATTGTTTTGAGCTACTACATTTTTGTTAATGATTCTTAACTGGATTTGATTTACAATGGGCTATTTTCAGACCTACTGCCATGTATGAATATGGTGGAAGGCTAGTTAGTACAGTTGTAGCAACCCTTACTTTTTTCAAAGATTTATTTGTCACATACTCATATTTTCAATGTGTGCAGGTAAATGCGGGGGTGGTGGCATACTCTAGAGCAGTGCTTCTTTTTACATCACGTACCACATACCAGTATTTGTCTCTCCAAGCACCACCATTCTGACCGATGTTACAATAGAGTAGCGTAGACCTACCCTAGTCAGCAATGCACAGTTCACACAGGAGGCAAATTTATTCCTAATAAGAATATTACTTCTTGTTGACTTGTATCAGCCACAGCCACAGCCCCTTTTGTTTCAAAATAAAAAATATTACAGCAAAGCCCAATCTTACTGTATTTTAAATCCCATTTCAATGATCTCATGGTTAAGGTATTTTCAATTGTAGTAGTATTTTGATAGTATTATGTTTTTAAATTAATTATATTTCATTTTTTTAATATATTTCAAAGATTCCTCTGTGTACCACTAGAGGGAGCACGCCTACTACCAGTGGCACACGTATCATAGTTTGAGAACCACTGCTCTAGAGGATGTGATGGAGGATGTAATGTCTAGAGGATCATTAGAATAAGAGTAAAAAGAAGAAATATAAAGGATAAAATCTCAAAGATAAAATTATAAATACATGTAATATACGTATTAAAATGTTGAAGAGCATATTTTCATACTTACATAGGCAGACTATATTATTATATTTTATTATTATATTATTATTTTAGAAAATGGAATCAGGTTCATCATCCTGAAGGTCTGAGGAAAGAAACCTTTCTGTGTTGGACTTGGCTCCAGAGGTTTGCCTGAACAAAAGCTGGAATAGTCCATCGCTGGGCTGGTGACCAGTTGGTGATGCCTGCACTGAGTAGGTCTTTAGCTGTCTGAGGTGGTAAACCACGTATTTGTATAGCTAAGTACTACCATAATGTTCTTAAAGAGAGAGAGGTCATTTCAACGTAAACATATGTATGTATTTGAGCAAGTTGAGAAATGAAGCTTATGCGACAGTTCAGTCAGGAAGACCCTCTTCATACTCTTTCATTCACAACCTTTCTGTCTCTCTCTCTCTCTCGCTCTCTCTCACTGGCTCCTACTCTATCAGCTGACTGTGGGTGGTTCACTCTTAGATAACCAAACAGATTCTACCACGCTCTCCATGAGCCAATCATATTGCTGCAATCAGATTTTAAAACTGTTCTCCTCTCTGCTGCTGTCAGTTTTCAATTCAAACTTGAGGCGACCTTCCTCCACCCCGTCACCTTCAGTCTTCATCACATTCAGTGCCCAGTGCTGCTCTACATCCCTCAATGGATCTTCAACTAATCCCTGCACCACCACCACCACCACCAGGGTCTAGACTCCAGGGAGGAATATACCTAATCTCATCACGGCATCACTACCCTCTTCTGATATACTATTCACGATGGAGTCTAACCGCCAAAGACTTTGCACTATTCTTCTTATCATGCACCGTGTAGTAAATGATTGTTCATTCGATACGGGGTCTCTCCTGATTGAAATGCACGTGGGCCCACAGCAGATGTATTAATGAATAAACATAGTATATCAAAACAAAGCTGAAGTAGGTGAGAATGGAGCAAATATGATTGAAACAAATTATTTTTATAAAACGGTCGCTATATGGTGACAGTAGTACATGAGACAGGTAACCTGAAAGAAATCATGTTCCTCATGTGCTCCTAACAGCATCTGCAAGATTTCACAAACCGGAGGAAAACAAGCAGTGAGAGCTGATCTGAGGTCTGCTGTCCAGCTGCCGTCTATGAGAGCTGGCTGTCAATCACTCGCAAACTCTGACCAAACGATCAAACTAGGCAGCGCTGATCAAATATGAATCAATATTGTGTTACGTTAATGTCTATTTCTCTCCTCAGATGTTTTCAGAATCATCTTGTAGTGCACGGTTTAGCTGTAAAATGAGAAAGATTGTGATGCCGCCCTCATTGTGAAATCTGGTGAAGGAACGCCAAGTTCCGGTCACATGACCGGAGCACAGCCAATAGGAATGCTCTCTCAATGAAATGACCTGTGATTGGTCAAAGTCTCCCGTCACAGGCTACATATTCTAAAGCCTGAAAACAGAGCCATGAGGAGGAGCAGAAGTCTAGTTATCTCTCAGAACACTTGAATTACAATATGCTGAAAGGTTATTATGGATTTTTTGCCAAAAATATGATGCCAAAAATATACTGACTACCGACACTTTAAGTACAACTTTAAAGCCCTACACACCCATTGTCCTCCCACACGTTTGCACGTATTTTGCCTGACTTCTAATCTTTTCATAGAACCGTATAAAAAATTCTCCTGCCTTTGCATGCATCAATTGTGACCATACCTTTTTAACTTGTCTTGTCTCTTGTCTCGTGTGTCCCCCAACTTTATGGAAGTGCAATATTAAGTCACTCCAAGATACCATTTAACACCAAAAAACGTTCTCAGAGTTGGATACAGTATCAACTAGAATGGCACTCGGAGAGCGCAGACCTCTGACCTCCGCCCCCCTCTCCGTTCAGCTTGTGCCATCATCCATGTGTATTCTTGTTTATGTTGAGATCAGCTGTACGTAGCGGAGCATCATAAAACACTTCATTCAAACAGGACAGAAACTAAGTAAAACTCACCTAAACCATTGTCGTTACTCTTTCCAACAATCACCAAGTCCAACTCAACTGTAATTTCACAGAGTTTAATGTGAAACAACGCCGAATCTACAGGTGCCCTCCCCTCTCTCCAACCCCTCCCTCCCTCTCTATCCCTCTTTCTGCAGGCAGAAGGAAAGAGGCTGGGTGACGCGTCATGAACGCATCATCAGTTACACTGCGCATGTCTTAGAGCCTGTGGTGTTAATGCACAGGCTGAGCGTAGTTATTAAAAAAAATTCCCAAAGCCAGATCATGATCCGGATCGTCACCAAAATCTAATGGATTGTTCACTGTGCCACACCCCACCCCTCTAAAACATTTCATTCAAATCCATCGCAGGCGTTTGGAGTAATCCTGCTAACAGACAAATGGACAAACCAACAAACCACCAAACCAACGCCGGTGAAAACATAACCTCCTTCGGCCTTGGTGGAGGTAATTAGGAGCGACCAACAAAAATTGTCCACATCAGGCTTCGGTTACATCTTTATTATCTTATCTTATCTTTATTATTATTATCTTTTCACCGATAAAAAGGTAATAAATAACTTTGCACTGTAAATACAGTTCATGCTTGAGCTGTTCACTGTGTAGGTTCCAAACAGGCAAGGAGAGTCCCTGTTCTTTAAAATGCTCAGATTGAGAAACATAGAGAACACGTATCTGCCATTGCAGTCAATATAGGGCTTATCATAATACATTTTACTTTCTTCCAGACACATACAGGGTTAACGTCCAGTGCTGTTGTTGCCCTTTAAAGGGAAAGATTTAAAGCAGCAGGAATGCTGTACATTCACCCACAAAGTGTGATGAGAAGCTAATAAGTAAGGTTGGTGTGAGAACATCAAGTGCAGCTTTTTATGAAAAATCAAACATTTACAGTCAATAATTCCACCTCCAATATGACAGAGGTTCCTCCCCATCTTTTATTCCAGTCACTCTGTAAAACCAGCAATGAAACCTGCCTTGTTTTGCTTAATAAGAAGCAGCTAACTTGCAGTACCAAACTCTACTTTATTAGTTTAACTTTTAGTGGAGAGTTCTGGTGTTTCATGATGGTATAGTGTAAATGCTGAGAGTAGGGATGCACCGATACCACTTCTTTTCAGACCGAGTACGAGTAAAAGTACTTACATTTGGGTACTCGCCGATACCAAGTATTGATACGAGTACTTCTCTGTGCGTGTGAGCGACATACGGCAGGCTGGGGAGTCCCGCATACGAGGCGGTGCGCCGCGACCGGCTCTAGGTCGGCTTGGAAAGGCTCGGGGTGAAGGTGGCTCGCGGCCGCAGCTTTACAACGCTCCTCGTTCGGACCTCGCTGCACCGTGACGGGGCTTCCTGCTCCTGGTGCGACTGTCGACCAGGACGGACTGTCCTCAGTGCACCCCAACCGCGTCGTGCCGCGGCCCACATAAAAGGCGCCAGGGGTCTGTGGCGATGTCTGCCACCCACCCGATCCGTCTTGAAACACGGACGAAGGAGTCTAAAGCACGCGCAAGTCAGAGGGTGCAAGCAAAACCCTGTGGCGCAATGAAAGTGAGTGCCGGCGCGTGCCGGCTGAGTTGGGATCCTGGCCCAGCGGAGTCGGGCACACCACCGGTCCGTCTCGCCCACACCGTCAGGGAGGTGGAGACTGAGGACCCGAAAGATGGTGACAAGAGGTTAACGTCGCGCTGCTGTAAAGTGGTATCAGTGCCGTTGTATCGGAGCTGTTTTGCGAGTGCACAGTAGCACAGTATCGGACCCGATACCCGATACTGGTATCGGTATCGGTGCATCACTAGCTGAGAGGCTTCTCAAACATGACAATAACAGAAAATAGCCACAGTGTGTAGGTGACATGTCACAGACTGGTGAAAGGTTAGAGGTCAGTTTTCAGAGGAGTCAGTCTCTTCTGTGGAACCATCGCTTTCCACCTCCATCTTCCTCCTGTGGTGGATGTTCCTCCTGGGGGAGGCCTTCCTCTGCACCTCCTTCAGCCCCCCCACCGCACTGCCACTGCTGTTGCTGCTGGGACTCACTGAGATCTGAGCGATTCTGGACCACACGGACCAAGAAAAGAGATATTAGGAGAAGGAAAGAAGATAGGAGAAGAGAGGAGAAAATAAAGAAAAGAAGACAGGCAGTAAAGGTCAAACAAAAGGAAAGATACGACAACAACAAAATGAGAAAAACAGAAAAGCATGTTAAAATGTGTTGGCTTGTTATGATACAGTCATCCTGTGCAGTATACAGTATACTGTATGTGCCCTCACAGTTTGTCCAGTTCCTGATCCATCTCCGGGTCAATGAGGAACTCTGCCTTGCTGGGTAACGCTCCTGCAGAAAGAGGGACGACAGAGAAGATTCAACTTTTTAAAGCATGTTCCCTAAAAGGTTATTGGCCAACAAAGTTTTTTAAAATCTGTTTTTCACCTCATAGCAGCAGACGTGCTTCAAATGATAAATGTATCGCTGCTGTCTGGCACACTCCCATAGTCCCTGAAAACAGCTGCTCTAAAGCCCCTACTCAAAAAGAATCATCTAGATGCTTCCATGATGAACAGCTAGTGGCCCATATCCAATCTGCCGTTTGTTGGCAAAATCATTGAAAAAATAGTTTTTAATCAACTGACCGCCTTCTTGATATCAAATGGGTACTTTGATGATTTTCGGTCAGGCTTCTGTGCTCATCACAGCACTGAAACAGCCCTCATTAAAGTTTTTAATGACATACGCCTTAATACCGACACAGGCAAAACATCAGTCCTAGTGTTACTGGACCTTACTGCAGCCATTAACACTATTGATTAGGGATGCACCGATACCAGTATTGGATCCGATACTGTGCTCATGTACTCGTACTCTCAAAACGGCTCTGATACAACGGCACCGATACCACTTTACGGTGGTGCGCCCAACCCCGCTGGGCCGCGATCCCGCCTCAGCCGGCGCGCGCTGGCCCTCACTTTCATTGCACCACGGGGTTTTCCTTGCACCCTCTGACTCCTCGGTCCGTGTTTCAGGATGGGTCGGGTGGGTTGCCGACATCACCGCAGACCCCTGGCACCTTTTACGTGGGCCGAGCCCCGATCCGGCGGCACAATGCGGTTGGGGCGCACTGAGGACACACCGGGAGCAGGGGGCCGCCTCGGCGGGGAGAGAGGGCGCAGCGAGCCCTTTGCCCACGGTATGGCGAGGTCCGGGCGCGGAGCGCTGTAAAGCTGCGGCCGCGAGCCTTTCCAAGCCGACCTAGAGCCGGTGGCGGCGCACCGCCTCGTATGCGGGACTCCCCAGCCTGCCGTGTGTCGCTCACACCTTCCAGCTGGCTGTTAACGAGGGTCTTTTGGCACAGAGAAGTACTCGTATCGGTACTCGGTATCGGCGAGTACCCAAATGTAAGTACTTACACTCGGTCTGAAAAAAAGTGGTATCGGTGCATCCCTAATTTTTGTCATCAAGTCGAGTCACAAGCAAGTTGAGTCTCACAGCAGTCAAGTTGTCAAACTCTCCAGCTCTGGTATATAGTAGTGTATAGAAGTATCTGTATGAGAGTGGATGTAATCGTGAGTACTTATACACAAATCATACAATTGTACACTTTACAACATATGTTGTTTTAACAACATTTTATATGCAGTAGTAGTAGCAGTAGTATTCATTTTAAACCTACCAATAGTTTGGTTGATGGTTTCATGTTTAGCCAGGCTCATTAGGAAGCTGTAGTAAGAGACTTTGTTAGTCTGTTCCAGTACTTCCCTCATACAGGACCTGGGAGGATGACTTCACACAGACACAGAAAGTCAAAACACACACATAACAACAAGGAAGTGCTACTGCTGGTGTTCAGCTGCTGCATAGATGAGAGCAGGGCCACAGCCACAGGCGTCACCGAGGGAATTCATCTTTTCACTTTCATTCAACTTTATTCAACTTCACTACACTTCTGGTTATACCATCATCAACACATAGGACCCTATCTTACACCCAGCTCAAAGCGGCGCCACAGCGCAGTGCAACTCTCATCGCTAGTTTCAGACTGACGCAGTCGTCATTTTCACGCTCAGCGCCCACATTGTTTAAGTGGCAAATATACTTGGCCCCATCTGTGCACCCATGGTCGCATTGGTCTTAAAATGAGGTGTGTTCAGCCGCTTTGTTAGCGCATTGCTATATTGAGGCAAAGAAAGCGTGACCTCCTGGTGACCGGAGGAGTGCTGAGTGCGCACTGCAGGTTGAGCAATACAGCATGCCTGAGAGCCTTACTTCACTATATTCCATTTAGGGATGCTAATTTTGAAAAATGTTCTTAACCGATAACCAACCCTCGTTAACCGATTATTAACCGTTAACCGACAACATTTGTGCCTCGCATGCAGAGGTGCACCAGCTGCAGGAGCAAAACAGATATTGGTTGACGGGAGTCCCAGTTCACCGTCCGGGAGCGTTAGCTTAGCAGCTACGATGCTGCGTGTAGTGTCACGGACATGCAGCCACTTTCCCAGTAAAAGTCTCCACCACACATTTAGTTTAGTTTAGCAGGTTGTCAGCTGTGTGTCTGCCCGGCATAACAATACTTTGTCTGCCCAGCGGAACTTTAGCGAGTATCCACCAAACTGTGTGTGTGTTTGCGCTACGTTAGCAGCTCTAGCATTGCCGGAGGCTTCGTGCTCGCCGCCGCACACGTAGACTGTGTAACTTTAGTGAGTTTCCAACAGACTGTGTGTGTGTTGGTGTTGAGTGTGAGGTTGTTGGTGGCGTTCTAGCTGTGATCGTAGGTGTAGCAGTGTGTGGACAGTTTATTTGTTGATGAATAAATGCTACTAAACTACAACTCCTCCGCTCCGTTCAAGCGAGCCAGAGACTGGAGTCGACTTCCTGTATCCTGCAACTCCGGCTCCGCCTCTTAAGGTAGGCTGTTAAGGTGGACCAGCTTTTCTCCTTAAAGTGACGAGCCGCTCAGCTTTTGAGTTAATTATTAACTTTCTTTTAACCGTTTTAACCGATAGCGTTAATCAGTTAAAATGCTTCATGTCGGTTAATGGTTAAACGGTTCATTATGGACATCCTTAATTTGTAATTTTTCATTTAAAGGTACAGTGTTGACAAGATGTTAATAAGGTGTTATCAATGTGTGACTTCACATGGCAATTTCACATGGTTTTGGCCTCTCTGGCCTTCCATAATTCGGTAGTCATATATTTTCTTGTAAATACTACATACACTATACTATCAGAGCAAGTTTCTAGAGGGTGTCTGGTCCCAGTGATTGAGAATGGAATGTGTATGTGTGTTTTACCTGTGTTTGAACCTGTCACAGAGGGCATCTATACACTGAGCCAGAGTGGACGGTTCCACTCCGTCCTGCTGCTGCTGCTGCTGCTCCTCCTTGTCGTTCTCCTCTGCAGCCACGGAGGGGAGCTGCTCGATGGAGGTGGACGTGGGGACGATGACGGTGTTAGGACTCTTCCCTGCTAACAGATCCTGGTAGATCATCAGCGCGCTGTCCAGGAACTCTACACACAGAGGATTACGGGCAGTTGGAAGTGAGGGGGTTAAATTCTGTTTTATTCAGCTATTTGCTGGAAATGGGATTTGACTGCTAATAAAAATAAGATATAAATTCCATATTCATTATATTAATTTCATTATTCCTCACACACTTATTGGTTGTTAATAGGTTTCTATTATTATTTTCATATCAGATATCTGAACATAGAGACCCTTCCTGTGTGGTGTACAAGGGTTTTCTCTCTGTCTTAAGCTGGGCACACAGCAAACCGACATCAGAGAACTAGCGGCGACAAAGGCCACCCGTTGAGTCACCTCACGTCGCCTTAGTCTTGGCCAAAAAGTTGCACTCGAACACACCGCAAAGACGACAGCCAATGGCCAACTACCACGTACTTGCTGTGCCTGCGTGATGAAATAACTCTCCACACCAGCAGGCGGTGGTAGTCTGTATTCATCATCAAAAAGGGAAACCGGAAGACCGAGGACGTCGGATATACAAGCTGTTGTTATGATACTTAACGTTACATGAAACAAAGCGGCGTTGGCCGACCATTTTCACCCCACTCTCACTCACCACTTAGCTTCATCCCAGATGTTCATGTCACTGTGACAATATCCGTGTGTTGGAACGATCAGATGAGATGAAGATGAAAAATGAGAAGAACCTAATGTGTTTTTCCTCTTGACTTTACTTGTTTCCTTGCTTTCCTCACTTCCGTTTCTCTTC
The DNA here is from genome assembly GCA_916701665.1 of Sebastiscus tertius. NCBI lineage: Eukaryota > Metazoa > Chordata > Actinopteri > Perciformes > Sebastidae > Sebastiscus > Sebastiscus tertius. Next base: position 14,295 of record CAKAOH010028860.1, read on the forward strand.
TCTTGTACTGAAGCAGAACCGCCAAACAGAGTGATTTCTCTCACCGAAGAGCTCTGCCGGCTCCACCGCCGATCTAACATGCTGAAAAAACCTCCAACACGGGCAGAAAAGTGCCAGCAAACTCGGCCGACGGACGCTCACCAACGGCCTGGTGTGTCGGGGCCTTTAAGGAGAGCACAGCTTCTCATTCTGACACTATTTAATCAACAATCAGAGAGTTTTACCCATAGAAATACAATAGGAATAGGATGGACATTCCCATTCAAATCAATGTAGCAGGATGGTCAGAGTGGCGGACATTTTCATGTGTACCGTTGCCATGGCGACAGGCTAACTTCCGTATAAACTAAACTAAATTTAACAACTTCATGCTTCATCCACACACTCGTCACAGCGTAGAAAAGCATATTGCTATGGCCAGATGAGTAACAACTTTGTTCAGCTCATTTTCTGTAACCAGCAGAATTAGCAAGCTAGCTAACTAGCCAGCTGAGTTAGCTAGCTTGCTAATCCCGCCATGCATTAATATTACACTGGTGACAGAAAGTGAGCCGTGCAGCAGGCTACGGTCCCTCCGCCTCACTCCCCACCGCTCTGGAGAAGGACAAGCTACCTAACTAACTAGCCAGCCGTCGGTCACTGGAGATGCGTCCACAGAGTAGGGCAGGTCATGCATTCAGGATACGTACTAGCTACAACCACACGTTACAGCCCCACCGATGTGTGTTGTCTCCGTAACAACTCAAAACAATTGACATTTTATTTTGTACTTGTCAAATGACCACGGAAAAAAGTTCAATGTCAGGTCTAGTCCTCCATCCATCCATCCATCCATCCATTCATTCATCCATCCATCCATCCATCCATCCATCTGCTTCCGCTTATCCGGGGCCGGGTTGCGGGGGCAGCAGGCTTAGCAGGGAATTCCAGGCGTCCCTCTCCCAGGCAACGCTTTCCAGCTATTCCTGGGAGACCCTAAGACATTCCCAGGCCAGACCAGATATATAATCTCTCTTGTGCAGGACACAAGGGGGCAAAAGAAATCTTCACGACTATGCTTGTGCGCAGGGGATGAAACCAGTAGCAACAGCTCTTAGAGGACGGGGCCTATACAATATAAAAGTGAATGTATAAGCCTGGGCATACTGTACATAGCCAATATGAAACAGTAGCTTCTATTGTACCTTGGTAGTAGAACTGCAGCTGGAGGGCATAAAGGAAATCAGAGAAAGACATCAGACAGTCGATGGCGTCGTCCATTAGAACAATTCTACAGGACAAGAAAAGAAAAGCAGATAATAACAGTTCATACCAGTCCTCTGTCAACCCAGCGGTGAACTAGTCATTAATAGTAGGGTTAGTAGTGCTGTTCAAATACAGTTTTTGTTGTATTTGTTGAAATTCTCATTACATCCCGACAGCAATCAAATCAAAGCGGAGCGGCACTTTTTACAAACCAAGAGCAAACTATAATATTAGACAAATACGAAGAAGTTAAACACATAATACAGGCTAAAATTAACACAGTTGAAGCTGCCAAACGCAGGAGGACAGCTGGCAAAAGAAAAACAAATGCAGATGTGTGAATGTGTAAATGAACAGACTCATTAATAAGTTAATAACAAAGTTGTGGCATGTATGACTACTTCTTTCAGCTGCATCATCGACTCCGACAGTGTGAAACAGACTCGAGAGCAAGTAAAAAAATAAATATTACAACATAATTCAAAGCGGTAATCACCGCCACACAGCCAGCTGTCCTTCCTGCATCTGTCAGTTTAAACTGTGTTGTTTTTAGTCTGGATTATGACTGTAACTTCTTTGTATGTATGTAATATTATCATATGATCTGCTCACTGAGCTCTGATAGGTCAGTAGGAGGTGCTTTTATATGAGTTGATCTCTTATCTGGAACATAACCTGCTCCGGAGCAGGTTAGCTGTTCAGGATCAGTTACCATGGCGATCTATCCCAGTAAGAAGTGGACCACCATCGTAGGACTAAAAAACCCTGAGTTAAACCCGGAGTTACCTCACTAACCCCAAATCCTGCTTCGTAGTACCGGCCTAAGTTCTCTCTGCTCTGGCACACCTGAAACAGCTGATGCTCAGCCCTGATCCAACAGTAAGGGCTGCTGAGTATGTTATTAACTAATATTGTTCTTATCGATTTATTTTTCACTGCTCATGGCCAATAAACTGATGATGATGACAGCGGTGCGTATGGTAGACGGGCTACGGGGTTTTGCTTGCACCCTCTGACTCGCACGTGCATTGGACTCCTTGGTCCGTGTTTCAAGATTTGTCGGGTGGGTTGCTGACATCGCCACAGAACTGGTGCCTTTAACGTGGGCCGAGGCCCGATCTGGCGGCACGACGCAGTCAGGCGCCCCAGTCGACAGTCGCACCGGGAGCAGAGGGCGGTCCCCAGTGGGGAGAGAGGGAGCAGCGAGCCCTTTGTCCACGGTGCGGCGAGGTCCGGGCAGGGAGCGCTGTAAAGCTGCGGCTGCGAGCCACCTTCGCCCCGAGCCTTTCCAAGCCGACCTAGAGCCGGTGGCGGCGCACCGCCTCGTATGTGGGACTCTCCAGCCTGCCATGTGTCGCTCACACCCTCCAGCTGGCTGTTAACGAGGGTCCTTTTGGACAGAGAAGTATTTGTAGTACTTGTATTTGTACTCGGTCTAAAAAAAAGTAGGGTATCGGTGCATCCCTACTTATCATCGAGCATTAGTAAACACAGTTCTGCCTTGGCATTTTAACAGAATGACTGCTAGATAACTCGCTCTCATCAGCGATATTATGTAACGTTACTGATTTTGCAGGACGTTGGAGCACCCTCATTCTCCTCCCCCTACCCCTCCCGTGCTGTGCGTCGGCTCGACCAGCCGTATAATGGCAGGGATCACATCTTTTTTAAGCTTGTGTCTCATGAGGCCCCCTGGTACACCAGCTCCCCCGTGCATTAAGGCGCCATTGCTCATTCGGCCCAAATGAAATGATTGAATGGCCTGCCTGCCTACCTACGTGCACTCTGCCCGTGCACTCATTGCACATCACCGGAGTCTTCCACAAGCTTCTAGCTTGGCAGCTGCGAGTACTAAAAATAGCCATGTTCATTAAGGGACTTTTGGAGCTAATGCTGCCAGCTACTTTAATTAGAAAAGAGTTGGCAACGCTGAGCCGGGTTTTCAGGTTGGATCAGTTTTAAAAATCTAGTGTACTCTAGATTACACACCCTACCTTTAAGGGACTCAACTATCCTGGAGGTAACACATGTCAAATAAAAAACAGTAAGCGAATAAGACCCAAAACATCTGAGATATGAGAATACATTTAAAAAAAATTGTCCATTAAATGTGAAGGGCATGTGGAGAGAAGATTTTGCACACAATAACTGAAAGATGATATCATATTTTCTTGTTAAGTCTGTTGAAATGTATAGCACTGGCATGTGTAGTATACACAATATACTCTGAACAAAAATATAAACACTTGAGTTGAAATAAAAGATCTACGACTTTTTCTAAGCACATAAGAGGCTTATTTCTCTCACATTTAGTGCACAAATTTGTTAAAATCTATGTTAGTGAGCACTTCTCCTTTGCCAAGATAATCCATCCACCTGACAGGTGTGGCATATCATGATGCTGATTAAAGGTATAATATGTAACCGCTGCTGTTTGTAAACACACCGCATTCAGAGTAAGCCACACCTCCACAGCCCAACGAGCCGAGAGGGCCAGAGAGCAGCGATGGTGGAGCGAGCTATAGAGTGACTGAAGAGAGAGAGCGGCGTTAGTGAGAACAAAGCAGTGGATCAGAGAAATAAAACTTTATTTTCTGATTGTTTCCTGGCGGTTACGTTCTAGAGCATAAGCACTCAAGTCCCTGCACAACTTCGTGTAACCCTGCGGGAAGGTGCCGAGTTGCCGGATTTTGAATGAATGCAGACTTCCTGTCTGCTGGCTGTGGCTTGGCGCTGCTCTCGTCCAACTACAGACACACACTGATCATAGCTGCTGTCGCAGCACAGAAAGGAGCAGGGGGATCACTGGAACACATGCACATAACACAACCCGTTCTCATCCGTGAAATACGGCCCCCTTTATACTTGTGAGTCGGTATCAGAAGACGAGGGGCGTGACAAAGCGGTGGCATTTGACCACCTGAACGGGCTGCACACCCTGCACCCCAACATGGGGCACAAAGCCACTTTGCAGATGCCCAGAAGAGTCCCGAACACAGCAACATAAGAAGAAAAGAGAAAATCCAAGCAGAGGGCTTCAGATACAGACACCAGCACACACTGCTAGGGGGTCAGAAGTGATGATTGAGAGGGATTCTTTTTGTATCAGTCTATGCATATTTTCACAGCGTGCACTGTTAAAGTTGTGGTAACCAAACTTTGGATTGGTGAACAACAGTACAAAGTAATCCAGGTAAAAAGGGTTTGGTGGTGATATAATAAAATGTATTGAAGGGAACGAGTTCAGTGCGTTGTCCAAGTCGTGTCTGTGTACTGACCTGGCTGCACTCTGCACCATCTCCAAAGGGAAGTCTGGACACAATAACTGCAGCAGCGACCTGTACTCCAGCATTGACACCAACTCTGGAATACAACAAGAGAAGAAAACTAACTTTAGTTACAGAATATACAACAGTGAAGCACTGATTTAAATGTCAAAGACAGACAGACAAACCAACCTGACAAGTGGGTTTTGCAAGTCAATCAAATGATTATTTGGAAACTAATGACAGACAGTACACTGCTGTGTATTAGACGTGCCTTCACTTAACGGTCTATAATAACTAGGACCTTAAATGTGAGTCTTATGTTATAACATAAACATAGTCTTACATAGAGACAATCTAACTACGATCAAAACAGACAAGTTTCCACTCTAATTCATTCTGGCTCTCACTCACCTCCACTCTTGCCAATCTGTCTATAGCATCTCCAGAAGACTCTGATGAAGGAGGCTCTGTTATGGGGAGTAGCCCTGATGTAATTATACTCTCTGAAGAGCACGTGGTTACTGTTCTTTACACTGCTGAAACTACAAATACACACACACAAATTGCAAAAATAAGCAAAAGTCCATCTCAAAATTCATGTAATCAGTTAGTTAAAAAATGAGGCACAAAATGCATTAATTGTGTTTACTTCCACCAACTGTCTCAGCTAGGATGACAGTCTTACTTGTGAAACAGAAATGTGATCTAGTTTTGTAGGGACTTTCTCACCGTTTACATTCGCTACATACTGTATATTCAGCACAAGATGAATATGCATCACTGGCTTTCTGCATCACATTTACAAAGACAAAGGCCTTTATACACAGAAGGGTGTATAGATGTACAAATGTGTATTGTTACACGTAAAAATAGTCTCATATATTAGCACTGGTTCAGTATAAATGTCTTCAAAAGAAATCAGCTGCTACAATGGTAATTGAATGAATGTGATTATACTGTATATGTAATATTGAACAAGCTGTTTTGGATGGTTTGCAAATTGTAGTGAATTTGTACTTTTCTAATATCATCTTTGCGGAGATGTGCCATTTAAAATGTTTGTATTAGCCTCCCAAACCTCACATCAGTCAAAAGGTTTTCCAGAAGAACTAGGTAGCTGACATTAGGTGACATTAGAACTAGGTAGCTGACATTAGGTGTCATTAGGTGACATTAGGTGACATTAGAACTAGGTAGCTGACATTAGGTGACATTAGGTGACATTAGGTGTCATTAGAACTGGGTAGCTCACATTAGGTGACATTAGAACTAGGTAGCTGATATTAGGTGACATTAGAACTAGGTAGCTGACATTAGGTGATATTAGGTGACATTAGGTGACATTAGAACTAGGTAGCTGACATTGGGTGACATTAGAACTAGGTAGCTGACATTAGGTGACATTAGAACTAGGTAGCTGACATTGGGTGACATTAGAACTAGGTAGCTGACATTAGGTGACATTAGAACTAGGTAGCTGACATTAGGTGTCATTAGGTGACATTAGAACTGGGTAGCTGACATTGGGTGACATTAGAACTAGGTAGCTGACATTAGGTGACATTAGATGATATTAGGTGACACTAGAACTAGGTAGCTGACATTGGGTGACATTAGAACTAGGTAGCTGACATTGGGTGACATTAGAACTAGGTAGCTGACATTAGGTGACATTAGAACTAGGTAGCTGACATTGGGTGACATTAGAACTAGGTAGCTGACATTAGGTGATATTAGATGATATTAGGTGACACTAGAACTAGGTAGCTGACATTAGGTGTCATTAGGTGACATTAGGTGACTGACTGTGTGTTGAGTGGAACATACTATTCAGCAAAGAAGCGGATCACCCCAAACTGAGTGTATTCCTCTTTATGTTCCAGCAGCTGGGTCACTGCATCACTCAGGTAGAACAACACATTACTGTCCGCTGTGAGGAGAACAAACACACAGTCACACACACACAGGCTTGAACACTAGAACAGTTGACTATAGCTAGTTAACCGTTTCAATACATTCACTGACGAGACAGAGCGATCATTAGATAGCTAGATAGACTGTTAAATGAAAGTAACGTTATTAGACACCAAGAGATGAGTTATCTAAAGAGCTCCACTGTTAGCACTGCCCGGCTAACACAGGACCTACCGAGGTACTCGTCATCCGGGACGGCTGAATTAAAGCGGCTCATTGTGGTCGTGTTTGAGGAGATAACGTTGAAATGATCATCTATACTCTTCATGTGTGTGTGTAGCTGTGATCTATGAGCTATCCAGCTAGCTATGTACACCAGTTAATACATGTCATCCTGTAGCCTGGAGAGTCCGCTAGCTATCATAGCACTGACTGGTCCTGGTCCTAACCATGGACACGGTCCTAACATGGTGGGCTTCCATGGAAACAGCACGATGTTGTGAGTTACAGGAATTAAATGCCCCCCGAACAACACAGCACACGAAGGTTCCATTTTCCACATACTACTACTACTACTACTACTACTACAATAATAATAATAATAATAATAATAATAATATCATAATAATAATATTATAATAATTATTATAATATTATTATACTTCTGATACTCCATATTTAAAATTGGCAAATATCATTATTTTCTTAGCAAAAACAGTAGTCCATAGTCAGACTTAATAACCTTAAAGGTCCCATATTGTAAAAAGTGAGATTTTCATTCTTTTATATTATAAAGCAGGTTTATGTGCTTTATAAATACTGTGAAAGTATCAAAACGCTCAATATATGGAGAAATACAAACAACTCGTTTTCAGAAATTGCGCATTTGAAACAAGCCGTCAGGATTTCTGTTCATTTGTGATGTCACAAATATACAATATTTAGACCATTACACAGTTTTAGATGTAAACATTCTAAATGTGTCCCAGTTTATTTCCTGTTTCAGTGTATGCGAATGACATCAGTTGACAGGAAGTAAACATGGACCCAAACTGTTGCTTAGCAATGCCATTCCATTGCAATTCCGTTGAAATGCACTAAAACGGAGCGTTTCAGACAGAGGGTAAATAAAGGTATATTCAGAGACAGAATGAGGAAAATTACACATTACACAAATTGAACATTACAGCATGTAAACATGTTCTAGTAGAAACACAAAATACAAGTATGAACCTGAAAATGAGCATGATATGGGACCTTTAACTTGTAGTGTAGCAGCAATAGACAAATTGAAGGATCAAAACATACATTATGTTGTGTTATTTGTCACTGTGTACGGTTAACAGGCTACTCTGCACAATCAGGCACTCATCTCTTGCATTAAGTGTCTTGGAATGTTGGTCGAGGCTGTTGAATGTTAGCCTATTTACAACATAATTCAAAGGTAAAATGGCTTTCTCTATTTGAGTGGTAAGTGTCTTTGTGTCTGTGTCTTTGAAATTAGACTAACTTGTCTGTGTCCTGTGCTGCTATATTTACAGTAACGCCATATCTAAGTCATTTTTCACTGTATGTTTTCAGTAATTAAGTGTCTCTGTTTGTAATTTGCAGTTGTTGAAGAGTTACAGTCTGACAATGGAAGATAGAGATAGATGGAAGGCTGGTGTGGATTGTTCTGTTCTATGTGTTACGTTTGTTGTTGTATTGTGATGATTGTTCTGCTATTGCATTTGTTTGCTCTTCCCATGCCAGTTTTCTATCTGACATTTGCAAACTGTTAGAATACCAAATACAGTGGTAGTCCGTGAAGAAATGTGTACCCTGTTTCATTGTATGTGGGAGTGTGAACGGCTCCACATGTCCAGTTCAGAAAACTAGTTCTTAAATTAATTTCTAAATAAACACAAAGTTCCCAGAGAAGCAAAATCGGGCTCATTACATACCCTACGGATTTTCCAGTAAACTGATAGAAAATAAGAATTAATCAATATTGATATCAAACATCAATGGAAGAAGCCCTCATCAATGGAGCTCTGATACTACGATTCACCATGGCAGCAGGTAAATTGTATGTTGTATTTGATCAAGAGTGACATGTTTCTGATTAATAAGCAGTATTTCTTAGATTTATGGGATATAACCTGAGGCATATTGTGTCAGTGTGTGTTTGTTTACACATTTACAAATACATGTAATTACATGAATAACCTGCAGCCAGTCAAATCACGCAGGAGTAAAGCCGGGAGGGCTTTCTTTCAGAGGAGCCAATCAAATCTCTACTAAGGATTGCAATACATGTGATGGTCCAATCAGCAAAGGACATTTCATACCTTAGGGCGGACCATAGTTCAAATGCAACCAATCAATGCCTTTGTCTAGTGGCGAGCCGCTAATGAATAAAATGTAAATGTGTAAACCATGAATCCAACATGTTGTGGGGTGTACTGGTGTTTCCTAGCCGGTATCTTGTTCTTCACGCAGTGACACTGTGATGCAGAGTCTGGATTAAATACCAGAGGGCTGTAGTCCTTCAGGGTGGTGTCCCTGTCCCCGTCCCTCCCCTGTCTCTGTCTCCCCGCCCTTGGAGGCATTTCAAAAACCTGCAACAAGTTGGACACAAGCAGCAGTGACGGACCGGAAGTCGGTGTTCCTTCGCGTTTAAAATAAGAGCGCAAAATGTCTCGGCTTCACATAAAATACATAGGAAAATGAAACTGTGTTCCACAGTGTTGATTTAAAGAAGACGTCTACTACTACACAATGTTTGTTCATTAATTCGTTGCTTTGTTTTGAGACGAGGAACGTTGTAGCTTTCCGTTTTATTGAGAACCGGAAGTTGTGATTTGTCTCCTGGTTCCGGACTGAAAGGTTTGTATAAAGCTCCTCAGACTCGGCTCCTCCAGAGTGATCTCAGTATCAGCCCTGTCTACCTGGACCAGCAGCATCCTATTGTCTCCTAGAGACACTAACAGGTATGCCAGCGATATACTGTTATTCTCTTATTATAGTCAGAACCAGTATTGTACTGTAAGCTAGCATGTTGGATGGTTGTTGTGCAACTGTGGTTGATAACTGCGTCGTTAGGCCTGACTGACTGTGGAAGGTTAGCTAGCTCAGCTAGCTCAGCTAGCTCCTAGTCTGGTTGCTAAGCAGCTAGCTAACAGCAGCTAGCTAGCAGCGGTTCTCCACCGATAACAAACAATGAGCTCTCTACATGAACATCTGGTGGACCTAATACATTAACTGTATACGACACATGCTAACAGGCTACATGTTGGTAGCTTGTATTGTGTTGCTGTAGCGGCTCTAGGCAGACTGAGCGGGCTGACGTGCTAACGGAGCAACTGTCACAGTGGTTGCTAACGTGGCTAGTCAATGATGGCGCTCATCTGACTAGCTGGTATAACCAGGACAGCTACATAACATGGTGACCACTCCTAGTCTGACTCTGAGCACACTGGAGACAACCACGGGGACAACCAGTGGACTGGTTAGCTACATGATGTCACGGGTTGCTAACCTAGTTGATTAGAACTGGCTGCATTTGATGGTGCAGTCTGGTTTCTGAGTGCACGTCCTCCTCCAGCCAGTCTAGTATTCCAGTCAGGATTGTGGCGGTTTACAGCTACCTGTCTAACTGTTACCTCTCTCGTGCATGCGCTTATACCTGTCATACGTGTGCATGTGAAACACTGTATAACCTTACCTGGAGTTCCAGCTGGTTGATGTTGATCTATCGGTCTGTGATCTGCAAGTTAGCAAGTTAAGGTCTGTGGTTTTGGTTATAATGTGTTTATTAACTAACATAAATGTGTTGTGTTTATCAGTCTTAAAGGCTGTATTACAGTTCAGTGATGAACAACTCTTTTGTATCACAGTGGGATAAACATTGGATGCTTCTGCCTGCTTGGACATCATATCCACATCACTAATGAGTTGTCTTAGATTGTATAATGTTACACCCTAACCCATAGTTTAGATTGTGTATGTAAGCAACAATAGCTAGTTGCTTGAGCAAAATAGCATCACACTGTCAAGAAGAAGATTTATTTTGACCAGAACTCTCAGGTGGGTGTTGGTGAGCTATGGTGGCTCACAATAAGAAGCATAGTTAAAATGTTTGCTGTTTGGTGGTACAGGTGCATGCTGTCTTCAATTGTGACTAGATAACTCTGTGTACAGTATGTGCGCCTGCGTTAATGGATAACCATGATCACATTACATTAGCAGTATTTGAATGGAGTTAGGTGCTCTTTGCACCCAGAGGTCTGCTATAATTTTGGTGTCACACATTTGTAGCAATTGTTGTGAACTTTAAAAGATACTATTGTGGTTCAATATGGCCATAAATTATTTGGTTTAAAAAAAAAAAAGAAGCTAAGTTTGCATAGCTTATGTTTAAGACTGGCTGCGAGCGGATCAGTATTTTACAGAGATGTGTGTGATGTCTTTAGCCTTTTTACCAGAATGGGTTAGATCAATATGCAATATGAACCCATAGCCCCTCCCTGAATGTGCATTAGACAATCACATGCTTATGCTTTCAAGTGGAAGTGAGTGCAGGTCAGTAAGTGAGTGACATTGCAACTGAAACAATGTTATTGATAAAAACAGACAAAGTGTCTTTGGTGAAGCACTCTCAGGACTTGAGATTGAAGAGACTGTTACAGACAACTAAACTAGAGCCATCTGTTATTTTCAAGAAATGGTGTCGGCCTCAAAAATCCATTATGGGTTGGGCTCTAGTAGAAATCCCCTCCCTTATGTTTGCTTGTTTCAAAAAAATGGAAATTGCTCATATGTTCCATTTTTTTCTTTTGGGTCACTTAAAATAGTTTGAAAACCACTGATCTACATTAAATACTGTAGATAGGTTAATATATCTTATATATTTAGTTACAGCAGCAGAATATGTTGTGTGGATGATGTGTATAAAACTTCACCCCCTTGCAATTTGGAAATTGCAGTAAATGCAGGACCATTTGACTTTTGACACAACACTCCTAGTTATTAGAGTGTAATTGCTCCTTTGCACTCCAAGTGTTGTTGAATGTCCCAAGCAGAGGTGTTAGTGGCTGAAAAGCCAATTTTTTCTGATGAAATTTGTGTTTTTGTTTTAAAAGCAGTGCTCTGCTGACACCAAGATTTCTGGGAAAAAAATGTTAGGGTTCACTTTTTTCTCCAGCAGCAAACCACAGGTGAAATACAACAAATGTAATTTGATGTCAATAATGCTGTTCTTTTCCAGTTGAGTACCTTTGGGGAAGCCCACCCCCGAGTGGCCACCATGGGGGACGATAGCGAGTGGATGAAGCTTCCCACCGACCAGAAATGTGAACACAAGGTGACTGATTCACTGACTGATGTTTGTCCTCAATGATTCTCTGTAGTTTACTTCAATCTCATTCACTCATTTTAAAAACATTTCCTTTTAAAGCTAGGCTTGGTAATCTTAAGAAACTAGCAAGAGTGTGCTAGATTTAAAAAAAATGATCCATCCTAAAAACCCAGCCTAGTGTTGCCAACTCTTTTCCAATGAAAGTAGCTAGCAGCATTAGCTGTTAACTATCTCTAAAAGTCCCTAAGGGTGCTTTCACATTAGGGACCCGGGCCCGGATCAGAGTACACCTGTCCCCAAAGTCCAGTTTGATTGATTAGTATGAACGTGTAGTCGTCCCATTTTCACATCAAACTCGGTGAAATAAAAGTTTATTTTGGCCAAACCAGAGTTGGTGGTTGTTGGAAAGACTAACGACAACAGTATTTGTGAGTTTTATTTTGTTTCTGCCAAGTTTGAATGAAGTGTTTTACGATGCTTCGCTGCTAGAACAGCTGATTTCAACATAAACAAATACACGTGGATGATGACGCAAGTGTACTTGGATACGGAACAAGTTTACTAATGTGAAAGCTGAGCAGGGGGGGTGGGGGGGATCGTACCCGGGCACGGTACGGATCAATCGTACCTAATGTGAAAACGGCCTAAATCTAGAGAGAAAGTCTCCAAGTCATCAACACTGATAGTCCGTCCCTTCAGGCCTCCCTCCAAAGCCACACCCCCCAAATTATAAAAGAATAGAATGACATGGCTATTGTTAGTACTCACCGTTGTCAAACTAGCAGCTTGTGGAAGACTCTGCTCACATGCAGAGTGCACGCACACAGACAGGGAGGTAGACAGGGAGGTAGACAGGGAGGTAGACAAGCAGGTTTATTACAGTCCTGTGACAGCCACAGATAGTGGATATTTTTTCCTTCTTTTTTTTTTGTCAGAGTATTTAATTTATTGATTGCTGTCGCAGTGTTTCCCACAGGATTTTGTAAGACTGTGGTGGGTGGACCTCAGAGCCTCTAGTGGCGTCCGGGGTCATGCTCATTTTACATTTTAAATGCATCAATCTGGTCCACTTTGAGAACAAATTGAAGAGGCTATATCTATGAAGAACGTTGTGCTCTAGAAGTGGTGAAATGTAACTAAGTACATTTACTCAAGTACTGTACTTAAGTACAATTTTGAGGTATTTGTACTTGAGTATTTCCATTTTATGTAACTTTATACTTCTACTCCACTACATCTCAGAGGGAAATATTGTACTTTAAACTTTTTCACTACATTTATTTGACAAAATGAGTTACTAGCTACTTTGCAGATTCAGATTCTTAATACAAAATAGAAATCAACTAATAAACTATGACATATTATTGACTAATATCTAATTATTTATATGTATATATGAGGTAGTTAATAGATGTTAAAGATTAGATACAACCAAGAGGTTTTGGTGCTTCACTGTAGTTTGTGTTGGAGTCTTGTCTGAACAGCGAAGCCACACGCGAGCATGCATGGGACACCGACCAGCAATGATTTATATGTGTAAGATGTTACAAACAGTCCCTTTTAAGAAAGATAAACCTATTCATGTACATGGAGTTTTGCGTTGACAAATCCCGGTTGTTTATTGAACTTTGTATGCCCCTTTCTCTTTCCATCCTTCAGCCATTTCTCTGTGACTCTTGTTCTTCTTCAGGTGTGGAAAGCCCGTCTGAATGGTTACGAAGAAGCTCTGAAGTTGTTCCAGAGGATAGAAGATGAGAAGAGTCCAGAGTGGGGGAAGTACCTGGGACTGATAAAGAAGTTTGTCACTGACTCTAATGCTGTGGCTCAGCTTAAAGGCCTGGAGGCTGCCCTGGCCTTCATTGAGAATGCCCATGTAGCTGGCAAGTAAGTGATATTGCAACAAGAATTTCATCTGGGGGCTGCGTTGGTGGGGTGTGTTGTTTAAAGTACTGGTGATACTAGAGGTGGTCGATATGGCAAAAATATCATATCACCATTTTTTTCAGGCAGGATCACGATCTTCTCACGATTTTTTTTCGTGCTGGTTTTAAAGACAATTTTGCAAGTTATTTAAAACTACGATACCTAGCCAGGCTAAATTAGCTTGGAAACATTCAGCTCTGGCAGAGTAACAAACTCAAAATTGATAAATAATGAATAGAAAATACAATTAAAACTATAGGCTATAACTCTCAGATTAATTCTCGTACTTAAATTCTGATCTCTCTGTGACATTTGAAAATGAGAGACGATCGTGATCTTGCAAAGTGATTGGCCATGCCTTCCCCAATCTGCTTTTCTGAGCAGCAATGATGGCGTTTTTTCACTGACAATCATTCTTGTACACTCAATCATTTCATGTTTTATAAGTAACTCAACCAATCAACTTGCAAAAGCTCAAAATGTACCTAGAATCAGAAAATCCATCACAGTCAACATTACGTCTGCTTTTGTGCTGTAAAAGTTAGCTGCACATGCATCCTTGTTCATAAGATTGTGACCATAAGTGTGTTCTGACGGGCTGTGTTTGTATCGATGCCCTTTGTCTACAGGACGGCAGGTGAGGTGGTGTCGGGCGTGGTGACCAAAGTGTTCAACCAGCCAAAGGCCCGGGCTAAAGAGCTAGGCGCAGACATCTGTCTAATGTACATGGAGATAGAGAAGGCTGAGGTGGTTCAAGACGAGCTGCTCAAAGGACTGGAAAACAAGAACCCCAAGATAGTGGTGGCCTGCATCGACACACTCAGGAAGGCTCTCAGGTCAGTGCTACTTCCCCGGGTTAGAATAACCACACTTAGAAGCCCTTAATGTAAACGCATTAGGGACCAGCTGAAAGTAATGATGCTATATAGAGCGCATATCTCTCTTTATTCAACAGCCCTACTCACGTTCTTTGTCATTTATGAATGCACCATTGTTTTGCACATACAGTATTTTAACTCTGATATTCTTGCAATGTAATGCAAATATATAAAACCAGTTGGCCAACTAGCTAGACAATAACAAGGCTCAAACAATACTGTAGCTAGATGCTACATCAATGGCTTTTGGCAAAAGACAGCAAATGATAGACTTGTCAAGGGTGGCCATTATCCTAGTTACTCTTTGCTCTTTTTATAGAACCTTTTGTAGCATTTCAAAGACAAAGCAATAGCATATCAGGCATAGAAACAGTCACTCCATCACAAGATGAATTTACTTACAGATGACGGTTTATAATACATAGAGGGGAACTACAGCATTTTCAAAATTCATACTCGTTATTCCTATGGTCTAAGACAGTCCAAAAAGTATTAATAAACATGAACAACTCTCTCCCAAATCCAAAAACTAGAGTGCTAAAACTCAAACTTGTGATGTCATCGGTATAAAGTGTGGAACTGCTCCATAGATGATGACTAGGGAGAGATGTTCCTGATGACACTGAGAGCACCCAGGGTGATGTTCTGAGTATATGGGAACATGTTTTGTTTCACAACTAACAACACTATGATAGAAAAAAGCTCATTTGGGTATAAAAAAAGAAAACCAACATTCCATGGGTCTATTCATTATCTGTGGAGCAGCTCCTCACTTTATACCCTATGACATCACAAGTCTGAGACTTACTTCTCTGGTTTCTGGCTTTGAGAGAGAGAGTAGCCACAGGGCTAAAAACAAACCTAGTAAGCTAGCAGCAGTCCAGACCGTCCACATCCAGCCAACTTAAGCTTAGGATTTAAAAGTGTGGAGTAGAATTGAAACTCATGAAAGGCAAAAGGAGAGAGCCGACTCAGCTTTCAGGCTGAGAGACGTACGGTCTGTCAGCGCGGCGTGAAAGAAAGCCTGTATGACGAGTCCATCAGGAGTTCTGCTGAAGGCATTAAACTTTCCAAATAGGGATGCACTGATACCACTGTTTTTCAGACCGAGTACAAGTACTTACATTTGGGTACTCTCCGATACCGAGTACCGATACGAGTACTTCTCTGTGTCTAAAGACCCTCATTAACAGCCAGCTGGAGGGTGTGAGCGACACACGGCAGGCTGGGGAGTCCCGCATACGAGGCGGTGTGCCACGACCGGCTCTAGGTCGGCTTGGAAAGGCTCGGGGAGAAGGTGGCTCACAGCCGCAGCTTTAAAGCGCTCCCGGCCCGGATCCCGGCCCGGCGGGGTCGGGCACACCACCGTAAAGTGGTACCGGTGCCGTTGTATCGTCGCCGTTTTGCGAGTACGAGTACATGAGCACAGTATCGGACCCGATACTGGTATCGGTGCATCCCTATTTCCAAATAAAAATAACATTATCAAAACAACTCCTCATTTACATTTGGTAAGGCTCCTCAACCTCTCCTCTCAGCATCAAGTCAAACCCCCCCGGCTGCTGATGTTTTTATGTAGTGCTTGCTGTTAAATGTAATGCTTGTTGTGCTTGTGTGTCTTAACTACTTGCTGCTCTTGTTTTGTTGTTGTATTGCCTGATACTGTTTGTCTGTTACTGTCCGTTGATTGTGTGTCTGTCTGCATTTTCTTTTATGTAATCCCTTGTTTTCGTATGCAATGCTTGTTATGTATGCCAGCTCTGTCCTTTTAACTACCCCCTTCCCTCAAGAGGCTTTGCCTTTTGCCAGGCTGCCGTTGTAAATAAGAATTTGTTTTTATTTGACTTGCCTGATTAAATAAAGGTTAAGTAAAATAGCATTACATTAAATTAAAACAATTGTGTGAATTTTGGAAATGATCACATCTATCTTTTTTCAATAAATTGACTTTTGGACCTTCCAACTCTGGAGTTATTGTTAATGTTTGGATCATACGACTCTGAAACAATCGTACGCAGCCACCACTGGAAGCTAAGTCTGCTAATAGTACAACACTATTCACTACCAGTCTGCTTATAACCACTACCAACAACGTTATCATCACTTCACCCGTGTCTCCTCTGTTCCGCTCTGTGTTTACGGAGAGGTTATGCCCTGACTCAGAACAGAGGATATTAATGATGGTGAGTGCTGCAGAGTGAATATAGGCCAAACACTGATTACTGTAGAATTCAAATTAGGGATGCACCGGTACCGATATACCAGTATCGGGTCCGATACTGTGCTCATGTACTCATACTTGTACTCGCACAACGGCTCCGGGACAACTTTACGGTGGTATGCCCGACCCCGCGTGGCTGGGATCCCACCTCAGCCAGCGTGCACTGGCCCTCATTTTCATTGCGCCACAGAGTTTTGCTTGCACTCTCTGACTCGCGCGTGCGTTAGACTCCTTGGTCCGTGTTTCAAGACGGGTCGGGTGGGTATGCGGGATTCCCCAGCCTGCCGTGTGTCGCTCGCACCCTCCAGCTGGCTGTTAATGAGGGTCTTTTGCTGCAGAGAAGTACTCGTATCGGAGAGTACCCAAATGTAAGTACTTGTACTTCAACTCGGTCTGAAAAAAAAGTGATATTGGTGCATCCCTAATTCAAATGTCAGTGTTATGAATGAAGCTCTGAATGTTCTGATAAGATATTTTGTCAGTGGTACAGTTCTGTCCTGGTGTAACCAAATTTTACAAAATGTTTTTCAGCCGTAGGATTTTCTTTTCTCATTTCTTTGATGCAATTGAACAATATAAATATGTGTGTATTGTTTATGTCTCCTTGGATAGAATAGTGCAGTGCTCCTGTAATAAAGCACTGATGGGCCTTTTGACCCCCTCCCTCACAGGAACTGTTTAATATCTATTTGATTATTGGTGGTCTAAAGAGTTGTACTGATCATTTAGTATAGCAGTCTTCTATATTCTGTCTATGACACTAACCATTTGTCTCCTCTCGATCTGTCATCATCTTCCCCTAGTGAGTTTGGATCTAAGATAGTGACGTTGAAGCCAGTAGTGAAGGTTTTATCCAAGCAGTTTGAGTCCAGAGAGAAAGCGGTGAGAGACGAAGTCAAGCTGCTTGCTATAGAGATCTACAAATGGATCAGAGATGCTCTGAGACCACCGCTGCAAAATATTAACTCTGTACAGGTGGGAGACATTCATCATTGCACATACTCGCCCACCTTTTAATGTTAAGCTTTGAGAATCAAGTTCAACTAAACAATGTTCTCTGTCCCTGCAGCTGAAGGAGCTGGAGGAGGAGTGGGTGAAGCTACCTTCATCCCCTCCCAAGCAGAACAGGTTCTTGCGCTCACAGCAGGACCTGAAGGCAAAGTTTGAACAGCAACAAGCTCAAGGAGGAGAACAGTCCGATGGTAGGTTTAACTAGGTAGCCGACTGCTAACAGGTTTATACATGCAAACTTCTGCTTTGTTTCTTTTCTTTGATGTTGTGGAGTCATGATCCTGTGCCATCACTTTTTCTGTTTCTCTTTCAGGAGAGGATGAGGTGGAAACGGTGGCCGCAGTGGATCCTTATGAACTGCTGGAAGCCGTGGAGATTCTGTCCAAGTTGCCCAAAGACTTCTACGACAAAATAGTAAGTTTGTCTAACTACGTAGACTACTCGAAAAGCCCTTCAGAACATGAAGTCTGTCTGTTAACCGTAGAGGTGTAGAAATTTCTCGATTGTAAGACGTACCGCAATGTGGATGTGAACGATTCTGCATCGATGCAGTGACGGGACATAATCGTGAGTTTGGTTTCAGTGCAGCTCAGTGTGAGTCTTCACTGCGTTTTGCTGTCATTTACTGTCTATTGATAAGTGGTCATACAACCCCACTTCAAACATCCAAACTATCCCTTTAAGGTATCCAAAGACAAAATTCAGAGTGACTTAGTTAATTCAGATTCTACTACTTAAACAGTGTTGGGTGTAAAATGATAAGTGTGCAGTATAAACGTTTTGTAATTAAGCTTTTCTGTGTGATGGAACACAAAATGTTGCAACATGTGTCCCTGCTCTGTCTGTTTCTGCAGGAAGCTAAAAAGTGGCAGGAGAGGAAAGAAGCTCTGGAGGCTGTAGAGACTCTGACAAAGAACCCCAAACTAGAGAACGGAGACTTTGGAGACCTTGTCAGAGCTCTGAAGAAGGTAAAGACTTCACGCCATCAGTTAGGCGGTCTTATCTGGAATTAGGCTTAGGAGAAATAACTAGGGACATGATGATAAATCATCAAAATGTCTCATCATAAATAAAGTTTGGTTTAACAAGACTTAGGTTGACTCTACATTGTACGTTTACTGGGTTCATGTTTCAGGTTGTGGGGAAAGATGCCAATGTGATGCTGGTGACGGTGGCAGCCAAATGTCTGGCTGCCCTGGCCTCTGGTCTCAGGAAGAAGTTTGGAACGTATGCAGGACAAGTAAGTTAAAGGAATCTCTATATTATGACAACAAGTTTGTCAAAAAGTCAAGGGAAAAGTTTGTATCGGCACCTAAAAGAGTGGGTTTGTTTTCATTTCAGTGAAGCCACTGGGTATTAGCACAAAGTACTAGTATTCATTTGACAGAAAAGGTTTGAGCGTGGAGGTTCATTCTTGACCACAGGAACACGCATACTATGATTAAAAGTCTTCTGTATATTTGTGTCCTGACATTTGAAAGGCATCAAATCTGAATGTATTATTTTTCTTTTAATTTAGTGGGCAATAAAATCCAAAGACTAGTTATGCCTTACATCGTCAAACACACCGTGGGCAGGCAGACTGCTGGTGCTGCATTCATGAAGGTGGGAATAAATGGGTGTAGTCATTGAAAATGAGATAATACCACATTCAGGACATGAAAACTATTTGGGAATTTAAAATTTGCTATTCATAATATTTTCCTGAATTTAGTCAGTTACCAACCCAAATTTAACCGCGGTCACGTGAAACAGCACTTGAATGATTATTCCATGTTTCAAAATGATTGAGAACTGCTAAATTAGAGCTCTGTGTGTATTTAGGTGGTTCCAACGATTCTGGAGAAGTTCAAGGAGAAGAAGCCTCAGGTTGTCCAGGCCCTGCAGGAGGCTATTGACGCTATCTTCCTCACTGTAAGTATAGTCAGCGATGGTGCTCCTCAATCTCTTTCCACCACAGATCTGAACATGTACATTCAGCTGGAAATCTGCACATCTGTGCTTTCACTTCAAATATGTCCAAACATGTCTTCTGGTTATTTGATTGATTTTTAGACAGTGCCACAGGTGTTTCCTAGCAACCCATTTAGAAATTACGAAATCTTCACTAGCAAAGACATTCTTTAAGTTTGAATGGTGCGACCCTATTATGTAAATTGAAACTTGTTGGTAATTACTTTAGGACTTTAAACAAAAGATGTGTGCCATTAGTCGACTAGTCGATTAAACGTTGCTATCCTCGGCTCTCCGTTCTGATCTGAACTCATCAGCCGCTCCTTACTCATTTCCACCCCGTCTGCCACCACTGGGTTCAGCAGTCTGTCTGGTTCTCTCCTGATCAACTGGATTGGCCAGCAGCTGTATCAAATGTCTTTTTTTTTTTTTTTTTACAGTCAAAGCTTTTATTGAGGTTTTTGAATGAGACTTTGAATGTCTGTTGTAATATTTTATGATGTTAACAACCAAAAAAAGGGGGAAATTGTTATATAAATGTAAATTATGATGCTGTATCTCTAGACGTGTGCGTGTGCGTGTGCGTGTGTGTGTGTGTGGTTTTGACCGCAGTGAAAAAGTTGTTTTTGAAAGGCCAAACGCCAACAAATTTGGATTGAATCAGAATAGTTTGTTAAATTAAACACTAGGGCTGTCAAAGTTAACGCAAATTTGTTTTAATGACACTAATTTCTTTTATGCATTAACACAGTCGATCTTTTGGAGGTTGTAGCGGGCTCAGTTTTAAGGCTAGAGACAAGGAAAAACTGTCTGCCCATTTTCAAAGGGGTCCCTTGACCTCTGACCTCCAGATCAGTGAATGGGTTCTCTGGGTACCCACGAGTCTCCCCTTTACAGACATGCCCACTTTATGATAATCACATGCAGTTTCAGGGAAAGTCATAGTCAAGTCAGCACACTGACAGCAGTCAACACACGGCTAATACAGCAGACGTTGTGACATAATATTACAGGAATGTCAATAGTAATATACTGCGTATTCATGAAAAAAATTTTAACATCAAAATATAAGGTTATTGTACTGGTGGTCCCCGGGGACCTTCGCGCTGCCGGCACCGCCGGCGTTCCCAATGGCAGGGTGCAGAGCTTCAGAGAGCCGGGGTGAGGAGAGACAGCGGTGCGGAACATAAACACGACAATATGATAATAATGCACTTCCTGTGCCCAGTCTGATGGTCTGTAGATTTTGTAGCCTATAGATAAGATATATTTAAAAGTTTTTTTGAACATTACAGCATGTAAACATGTTGTAGTAGAAAATGAGCCCGATATGGGACCTTTAGTAGCAGGTCTGAACAGGGCCACTGACTGTAATGACTCAAGTTCTCCCACTCTGAGTCACTCACTTTCTCCTGTTATGACATATCACACTGAAGGTCACTATAAGCTGCACTTAACAGGTGTCAATGCTGTTAAGTTCTCTTTCTCCAGGAGAGCTGAAGCATTAATCCATTTATTGGATGAAACAAAAAACATCTGTAACTTTTCAGTTTCTTCAAAACACACTCTTCTGTTGGTTTGGCATGACTCTACAGGGTTGCTGTAAACCTCTTGTACTGATGCTGCTGTTTATTTATAAGAATTCTACTGACTCTCCAAACCAGCTTCTAATGCATTTCAGGAGACCCCCTCATCTGAGTCGGATAGATTGGTGTTAGCTATTTCTATTATGTTTATCCGTCCGTACGTATGTCCCATTCTCGTGAACGTGATATCTCGGGAGTCCACTTGGACTCAAGGATGAACTGATTAGATTTTGGTGGTCAAAGGTCACCGTGACCTTAAAACATGTTTTTGGCCATAAGTCAAGAATGAATGTGCTAATCATGACAATTTCACTCAAATATCTAAGGTGATAAAATGACGAAGTGATGCCATGTTGGACAGACATGACGTAAACTGTTGGCGGAGGCATACAACCTGAGGCAGCAATTCTAGTTTCTCTAGTTTTCTATAATGTCATATTTAATATGTCCTCTTGTTTTTCAGACCACACTTCAGAACCTGTCGGAGGACATCCTGGCTGTGATGGACAACAAGAACCCCTCCATTAAGCAGCAGGCCAGTCTGTTTCTGGCCCGCTCCTTCAGACACTGCACACAGGTCACACTGCCCAAGAGCATCCTCAAACCCTTCTGTGCTGCTCTCGTCAAGGTATACATACTCCCTTTTGCTAATGTTGTACACGATGATAAATAGATGTGTTGTTTCTGCATAGTATGCTGTCACAATATCAGACTGCAATGAAAATATAGTTAAGATGTTAAAAAAGTAAGGAAGTACTGCTGCCAGGGAGTAGTAAGTAAAGTACTAATACTATCATTGATATGACTAACATGGACCTGCAGATACAGCATACAGTACTGGGCTCCCATTTCAAATGTCCTCTTTTACAAGCATACCTGTACCTTTTCTCTTCAACCATCACAGCAAGTGAATGACTCTGCTCCAGAGGTGCGTGATGCTGCCTTTGAAGCTTTGGGGACGGCCATGAAAGTGGTGGGAGAGAAAGCTGTGAACCCTTTCCTGTCTGATTTGGATAAACTCAAACTGGATAAGGTAAGATAACAGTAACCCTAGGTAGAAGAAGGATGAAGGAAGAAGAGGAAACCCTCATCAGCTAGGATGAATTCAAACCAGGAGGAGGCTCGCCGTTTTTATCGTAACAAACTGCTAACCACTGTCCTTTTGCTCCGCATGGTAACAGATAAAGGAGTCTGCTGATAAAGTGGAGCTCCCTGGAGGGAAGAAGGGTGCAGGAGGAGGAGGTGGAGGGGATAAGAAGCCAGCAGCTAAAGCTCCTCCCCCTGCTGAAGCTCCACCCAAATCTTCTGGCCCACCCAGGAAGCCCCAAGCTGGTGCTGCCAGCAAGGTATGCTCAGAGCAATGCACTTAGGGAAAACTCAAATGAATCAAACACATAAGTTGTCCCCTGGTTCAACCTCCATGTTGCTTGGTTATGGACAGTATGACCTGAAGGAACTTAGTGGCACAAAGTGTCTACAGTTGTACTTGAACAATTAGTTTCTCTTTTGTGCAGTCGTCAGCAGGCCCATCTAAGAAAGGCAAACCAGCCTCTGCAGCTGGTGGAAAAACCAAGAAGACCCCCGACTGTAAAGAATTCACAGAGACTGAACTCTCGGTAAGTCAGAGTGCATACATTTCTCTTCCCGTTGAAGCTTTTGTGTCAGGGTCAGAGTCTCTGCAGATCTTCAGTCTTAAAACGTCTTAAGTTTAGTTTTTGATATTCAAGGTCTAAAAAATGTCTTTAAAATGTCTGGGTGTCTTGGGTCTGGGTCTGCGAGGTCTGTATTGTTCGCTGTCCCCGTCAGCCTCTGCCTTGCTCCCACGGTCGCCCTGTCCCCGGTGCTTTCGGACAGGGATTCCCCCGAGGCGAGCTTTGCGCGCTTCGCGGCTGTTGACGCTTGGGCCTCTCGTCCCAGGGAGGGTGGGTGGTCACCGGTATGATGGCGTCCATGAATCTCAGCACCAGTTTTTCTAGGCACTACATGGCGACCGATACGAGCGCCACTGCACGGAAGTGGTTCATGCAGGTTCTATGTACAATACAATACGTATCACTTTCCGATACGATTCAAGGACGATATTTGGCTCTTCTAGAGCGATACGATACGATTCAGTGATTTGAAATCGATGCGGTAACTTTCTTTGACAAAAATTCAATCAGTGTGACTGTGAAATAAATATGTGATCCTGGACAGAGCAAGTCAGGATTCCTCAAAGTTTTACTTGTAAGGGAATCAGGGATAAATTAATTATGGATATAAACAAGTAAACACAACGATTAATGTCAAACACATACAGCTTTTATTCGACAATATTAAAAAGTGCAACTTCAGGACTGCTGCTTCAGTTCTCAAGATACAAGGCAGTGCAATATTTAACAAGAAATAAACCAACTTCAATTCAAGTTAAATGAACAGTGGTTTAACTTGCTGCTGCATTTTCAAAGCAATAGGTAGAGCAATAATATTTAACAAAAACTAAAATGCAGCCAACTTCTCTTCAGGTGGAATGAACCGTGGTTTAACCTGCTGCTTCTGTTCTCATTTTCAATAGAAACGGTAGAGCAATAATATTGGCGTGGAAAGATTGGTCGTGTTGCCGTACTATTTTATCTGGCCTTTGCATATTCTGCAAACAGCGGGCGATTTGTCAAGGACAAAATGTTTTACACGCTGGACCTCAAACGCCGCATGAAAAGCTGTTGCTCGTCTGGCTCTTCCCCGCCATCAGCCACGCTTCGTTTTGTTGCTTTCTGAGATTGCCGCAGCTGGCGCGTGTTGATGACGTCATACGCAGGGAGAGTGAACCGGAGTAACGTTTAACATTTCTTTACTATTACAAGTGCTACAAAATATTTGAATAATAATTGTTTGTTGTGCTTAAATACAAGGTGCAAACCCATTTCAAATCCATATGTCCTGTGAAGGACAACTTGCCGAGTACCTATTGATATAGTTGGATCGTAGGAATACAAATCAATGTAGCAGATGAATCGTTCCACCCCTCGCGATCACAGAAGAAAACAGTTGAAACACACATAAGATTACATTAATCCTAGCGTGAGCTTTTCCCTTTACACCTGTGCTTATCCTGTTTATGACAAGTCAAGATGTCTGCTGTGAAAAGGGTCTCTGATGAGCACTGACTTTGGCTCTCAAAGGGATTAAGCATAATCAGTACATTGCTGTTGGAAGTTCTGATTACTTAAAAATGGTGTGTGTGTGTGTTGTCATGTCAGCCTGAGGCGTGCGAGGAGCGGGCAGCAAAGGTACTTCCTGCCTCCTGTATACAGCAGTTGGACTCGGCCAACTGGAAGGAGAGACTGGCTAGTATGGAGGAGTTCCAGAGGGTAACGTCTTTTCTTCCTTGATCACTGTGTTCGTTCATGACCAGTTATTTGTTATTATAGTTTATTTGCATAAACATGATGGTGCCTGTCATGCTCCAGCTATCGCCTCACAAGACACCAGTCGATATGCTAGGTTCTAGAGCTGCAACGAGTAATCCATTGATTGAGTAGTCAATTGACAGAAAAATTAAAAAATAAATACAATTTTGGTAATTGATGGTAGTGATGCTTTTCTTGCTTTGTCATATGAAATCAAACTGAATATCAATTAATTTATCAATTAATTGCATCACCGTGGGCTGTCAGATATTGTAATGGGCATTTCTCACAGTCTTTGGGAATTTAATAGACAAAATGATTAATCAAGAAAATAATTAGCATCTTAATTTGATAATGAAAATAAGCCCTGCAGGGTACTAAAGTAAATACTGAAAGTTCTTCATGTCATGAAAGCATCAATTGTTGAAGAAACACATATTACTATGACGCTTTCAGTGTGAAATACTAAAAACTCTACGTACTCTATTGCATATTGAAGTGTGTTGGAAAAAGGTCGACGTGGTACTACCTGTTGTATCATAATATGCAGGAATATTAATCTCTGGATTAATTTATGCTTCTAGGCTGTTGAGACAATGGATAAGACGGAGATGCCCAGCCAGGCCTTAGTCAGGATGTTGGCCAGGAAACCAGGCTGGAAGGAGACCAACTTCCAGGTAACCGTCTCTGTTCCAGCAGCTCAAGCTGGAGCTGATTGAAAGTCAATGTCCTGAACCCATGTGGTAGCGGCTGCCTGAACTTGAAATGTAACATTGCAAACATCGCATACGTTCTAAACATTGCCTCCCGGAGAATACCTGTCATTTTGGCAAGCGGATCAGCAAATACAAACTGAAAACCATAAGAAGTTGTGGCAGCCCAAAGTGAAGCAGGGTTAACTTTATTTTTATCCCCTTACAATACCATGTGGCAAACATCTGCACTAGTGCTGTCAAAGTTGACGCTATAACGCTTTTATGCAAATTTGTTTTAACGGCACTAATTTCTTTAACGCATTGTAGAAGAAGAAGAAAACCTGAAGAATCCATCGGTACCAACCATGTCATACTCGCTTGTCATGAAGGAGGTTAAATAAAGCTCCACACTTATGCTAAATTTTGGCGAGGAAAAACTCATGTCCATTTTCAAAGGGGTCCCTTGACCTCTGACCTCCAGATATGTGAATGTAAATGGGTTCTATGGGTACCCACGAGTCTCCCCTTTACAGACATGCCACGTAGTCATAGTCAAGTCAACACAGCTGATATATATATATATATATAGATATATATAGATATATATATCTATATATATAGATATATATATAGATATATATAGAT